>JAOTAZ010000218.1:13628372-13640651 GCA_025629785.1 Erythroxylum oxycarpum
GAAGGAACTCTGAGGACTGGACGTAGCCCACGGTTTGGGGTGAACCAGGATAAATCTCTGTGTCAACATTTCTCAAAACTCTACTTTACTTTATTGTATTCAAAATTTTTAAGGGGACTAACCAAAGAAGATTACCACAATTCAACCCCCCCTTCTTGTGTATTGTGATTGCTTTATTAATTTGTGATTCACTTCAAAAGTGAATCTTTAGGAGTGATAATGGCTGAAAACCCAGCTTTTCTGCAAAACCCTAACCTTAATGCTAACCAAACTAGGAATGGTGATAATGAAGGTAATGGAGAGTAGGAGCGAGTTAGTGAGAATAATGGAAATCATAGAAGGAGGACCATTAGGGAAGCTACTACCTCTGATGTGAATTATCATCCTTTTACTGCTGCTTGCCCTAATTTTGATGTGAACTTTGATGTTAAAGGATTGCTTATTAATTCTCTTCCTAAATTTCATGGTTTGACTGGAGAAGATCCCTATATCCATTTGCAATCACTGTCTATGATTTATCAAAGCATGAAACCAGTGGGCGCTTCTCTGGATCAAGTGCTATGGAAAGTCTTTCATATATCAATGGAGGGTAAAGCAAGGGAGTAGTATATGAACCTTCTAAGACATATAACGAATGCCTACCATAGTTGGGAAAATTTGAGAAAAGCGTTCTTGGAGAAGTACTTTCCTACCTCCAGAACTTCATTAATGAGAAAGGAGATTTACTCTACACGACAAGACTATGATGAGTCTCTCTACGACTATTGGAACCATTTTTAGGACCTATTGTCCAGATGCCCTCACCATCAAATACTTGATGAGTAGTTAGTGCAGTACTTCTATGATGGATTGAAGAATCAAGACAAGGATATGTTGGATGTAGCCTCAGGAGGTTCATTGATAGGCCTCATTGCTGATGAGGCTTGGGATCAGATCAAGAAAATGGCTTTAAATCACCAACAGTATAGTGTTAGAGACACTAAAGGTGTACATAAGTTGGGAGCTTCAATAGCTCACTCCAAAAGAAAAGCAATTCAATTAAACATTAACAAATTGGATTGATCAAAACAAGAATGGAAAATCTGGAGTCTAAGGTTGACTCTTTGGAAAGTAAAGTGACTTCGCAACTGTCCTTCACTACTGCAGAGTTGAAAAACATGAGTGTGCATCATCCAACACCTTCTATAGATCTTACTACACCTAGTTGCGATACTTGTGGGTTAGTAATGCATATCTCTAGTGTCTTTCCCAGTCGTTATGAAGAAGTGTCTGCTGTTTATCAGGGTCGGCCCAATCAGAAATGAGATCCCTATTCCAACTCCTACAACGAGGGATGGAAAGCAAATCCTAGACTCAATTCGAGAAATGAAGAAGGAAGAGGTCAAAACATATTTCAACAAGGTGGAGGGGCTGGTTCTTCCACAACCAACTACAAGCTTTAACTGTCCCAACAAAGGAAGACACTAATCAACTTCTGCATAATATGATGGCGTTGATGAAGGAGGAGAGGACTTCTAATAACAACCAGTTCAATGCTATAGCCTCTCTGATTCGACAAGACTCTTATAGAAATACTGCTAGGTTCAACGCTCTAGAGAAGAGAATGGAGCAATGGGAGACGAAGGCTGAGAATATAAACTCCTATGTCACTCAACTATCCAATAATATGAGTGAGAACCAAGCTAGGAGCAGTGGAACTATTCCCTCCAATACTATTATGAACCCCAAGAGTTTGAATGCCATAACTCTTCGAAATGGGAAGCAAGTGAGGTTCATCAATCAAGATGAGGGAGTTGATGAAGAGGAGATTGAATGTGAAGAAATGCCTTCAATATCTGCAAGAGTCAAGAAGTCTTAAAGGTCCAAAGTAAAAGCACTTTTAACTGACAAGGAGTCCAAACCATCAAAGAACAAGGGAGCGAATTCTGAAAGCAACCAGGAATCAAGCAAGCAAGAAGCCTATGAAGCCAATGATAAGGAGGTAAATCTTAAAGATCTTCCTTTTCCTAATTCGTATCTGATGAGCAAAAGGATGACTGAAACTAAATATGAGAAAGATATCATTGATTTGTTTGGTAGAGTAGAAGTCAATATTCCTTTGCTTGATCTTGTGAAAAGGGTTCCTGCGTATGCTAAGTACCTTAAAGACCTGTGCACCAACAAAAGGAAGTTTAGACTCAATGAAAGAGTGCAAATCAGCTCAAATGTGTTTGCTTTATTTAAACCCCAAATTCCTGTAAAATGCCAAGACTCTGGATCTTTCACTATCCTTTGCATTGTAGGTAAAGTTACTATAGGGGGGCCTTGTTAGATCTAGGGGAAGCCATTAATGTTATGTCTAAGTCTGTCTACACATCATTGGGAATAAAAAATCTTAAGTCTACATCTGTAGTTCTTCAATTGGCTGATAGATCTCTTAGGCATCTGGTGGGCATTATAAAGGACATTTTGGTCCAGGTTAAGGGTTTGGTCTTTCCTGCTGATTTTTATGTGCTTAACATGTCTTTTAAAGTTGTTCAGGACGCAACACTGATTCTTGGGAGACCTTTCTTAAGGACTTCTAGCATTATAATTAGCATGAAAGAAGGCAAAATCACAATGGAAGTAGGTGATCAAAAAGTTTGTTTCAATATGTATGAAGCAATGAAACATCCTCATGAAGATTACTCACTTTTGGGTGTTAACATGCTTGATATTGTTGTTGATGATGCCTGCTCTGAATTTGAATTCTAAGATGATTCTTTTAGCTCTGCACTATATTCACTTGATCCTTTTATTGCCAGTGATGACTCCTTTGCAGAAAGGTTTTCTGTTGATATTTTAGGTGAATCTGGAATTGTGAAGGTTGACACTGACGTGGCAATTGATGAAGTTGTTGCACCACAACATGGCCATCTGTCGAAGGTTCACCAGGAGATATTGTGCTTAATTTAGCTAATGAGTGCTTGCTTTGAATTAATGTAGTTTGAAGGTAAAATTGTCACAAATAATTAGTAATTGCACTCAGTTGATGTTTTAGGACAAATGATACTGTAAACTATTATTTTTCATTGCAGGACAATCAAGAAGTAGAGCCAAGAGTGAAAAGTAAGAAATTCAAGGACACAAGTCATCAAGGCAACAGATAAAGTTCATTGCAGCGAAGATCTAGTGTCGCCACGGTGAAATCAAAAAAATACTTCAGCAAAACCTTTCGAGAAAACTTTGTTGTGGCAAACTCATCCTTTCGTCGTGGCTAACCTTCAAAGACTCGATCCATTTTCGAAAGTTTTACCCACTGTGCAAACCTAATCTGGCAACCCGTTTTGAAAAGAAACCTATTTTGGGATAAGTTGGAGAGAGTTGACATATATATTGATGGATATTCCATCATAATCCGACGACTTATCAACATTTTCTCTCATCTCTCATCTCTCTCTTATTTTTCCTGCATTTTCATCGTCAACTTCCACCATGGGTAGCTTGGATTCTTTCATAGTTGCAAGGTTTACGGTTGCAATACATGGCTAGGCATTTTCCTTCCTCTTAAAGATGTAACAATGGTTGGAGTTCCATGAGCTTAAAAGGCGAGTAGTTAATCCATGTTCAGCTATAAGTCTATGAATTCCTAGGTTTAGGATTTGTAATTCGTAGTTGAACATACTTGATTATAGTTTAATCAAGTGTTAGGTATTCAATGTGTGGTTTGGATTTGTTTATGTAGAACTCTGAGCTTAAATATATGAAGTCTCATTTATGTCTATTTGTGATCTTGTTGATTTCTCTTTTATCTTGCATAGTTGTGTTTGATATTGGGTTGATTCTAGATTCCAAAGTGAGTTGTTGCATGGACTTATCCACTACACACACTAAGAGCATTTAACAAGGTTTTAAGAAATGGAGTCCCATTGATTAAGATCTTGGACTTAAAGAGTTCTTTAAGGTTTACCCATTTGAAACTTAGTGATTTCCACTCTGATCAAATTAGTTTCGAACTATGATAGGCAAAGTTCATTTTCAAGAGGATTCTATCACTTGCTTACTCACTTGTTTTAATCTTTCTGTTTTCTATTCCCAAAAATCCAAAAGAATACGTTTTACAATACATTTTAGTTCAATTAATGTTTTCAGAGATCAAACCACCCTTTTCCCAATTAGTTTGCATAGCATGACATATAGGTTAACTTAGGTCTATTCATTTAGGTTCCAATTAAGTGAAACGACCTGAGATTGCGCCCTATATTGCAATCCTTGGATTATTTTTGATTTGACCTCCAAGGTACGAACAAAAGTCGAAATCAATGGGTCTGTTAAACGACCAACTATCGCTGTATAATCTAACACTTTTTACTCACTCTCTCGATTAGTTGTGAAGTTTAAGCGTGAACAATTATCACAAACACCTAAGTATGTATTGAAATCAACAATATTCAAAGTCACCAAATTATTCCAGAATAAATCCTGTTATGAAATTTAGAACTCCACATATATGTTTAACATCTTAGAATTCAGATTACACATAAGGATAATGAAAGAAACAAGGGGAAAAGAATAAAAACTCTATTTGCTCCTTGATCTAGAAAGCTAGAATTCTTTGATGTTCTTTGATCTCCCACTTTTGATTAACTTTTAATTGTGGATGTTACTATTTTTTGTTGTATTTCACATTTTTATATAGTGACTTAAGGTCTTGGCATTGTGTCTAGGGTTTTCCAACTTTGTTTGGTTCCAAAAATAGCCCTGATAAAATAGATGAAAATTTTTGAGCCTAGAAATGCTCTGTCATGTTTATGAAAAAGGAGTCACGATCGTGCTCTTGGTGTTTTCCTCTCTATCATAATCGTGCTCTTTAAGGCATCATTGTGCTCCATGTTTCATACTCTCTATCCATGTTTCATCCTCCTGTTATAATCATGCCCCTTGAGGCATGATCGTGACAGAGGCCAGGTAGCCGCACACTTGTCATAATTGTGCTCCTCATGCACGATCGTGACACCTTTCATCCAACTTCCATCTTCCTTATTCCTAAATTACCTAATTTTCAACACTTATAAACACATCAAACACCTCAAGATTTAATTCATGCTCTAAACCACAAAAACATTTAGAATATAAAAATATCACTTACAATAACACAATTCTAAGCCTATATACATAATAATCATCTAATAAACACCTAAAAACAAACAAAAACACTTCGGAAAACATAGTATTTATTATACCTATCAACATCCCCACACTTAAACTTTTGCTTATCCTTAAGCAAAAAAAAAAACACAAACACAAACACAAAAAACATATAAGCATACATTCATGCAATATAATGATATAATGGCATTGAATCTTATAGAATCAATTTAACTGCAAACATCAATCATTCAAATTATGCCAACATACTAACTTATTCCTTTCATATTTATGTTCTTGAATTAAACATACACATCAATCAAAATATTAATACCCTATTCATATACCTATGACACTTGTAAACATGCATTTATAATTAGTGATAAATCAAAAGGGCAACTATCACTAAGTATCATTTTATGAAAATTTTTTCTATTTTCAAAGATCAACAGGTTTTATTTATTGAAACACAATTTTTAACTTTTATTTAACGTTAACTTAGCCTTTTGATGTGAAGGCAAACATTTGTTGTGAATATCCCCCGGTTACTCAACTAGGTCACATTTTTTTATTTATCTTGGTTGTAATGTCATTATATTCTTTTAACATGAAGACAAACATTTTGTCATGAATGCTTCCAATTACTCAGCTATGTCACATTCTCAACTGGCTACCAATTATATTTTTAACCCAATATTTATTTCAAAAGGCCAAGTGGAATAGGAATTTATTTTAACAAACAATTTTTTCTTTTTTTTTCACAATTTCTTAGCCTACCTCGTTTATTTTTAATCTATAATTTCATTCTTGTGAAAGGTTATTAGTAATGCTAACCAATTCAATTGATTTTATAATTATAAATATATACCACAAATTTCCTAAAGTGAAGAATAAGTATCACAATTTCTAAGAAACTTAGGAAAAACAAATAGCCAATCCCTTAACAAATAGCCAAGCGAGGTAACAAGATACCCCATGCCAAGATGACTACTTTTCTTTTTAAGAAAAATAGTTGTAGTAGGAAAAATATGAGGAGTTGTACAAAATTTGACGTTATTGTTTATGCACCACAGAATGAATAAGTCTTTAATAGAATATTTATTACTTTCAAATTTATCAAAAATAGTATGACCTATGAATTTATGTAGTAACAAAAGCTCAAGACTAAGAATGACATTATTATAGGCATTTCTAACAACGAAGTTATCCAACCTAGTTAATTGCTTCCAATACCTCTTAGTATGAAAATTATCATGTTTTTCAATTATGTTCAACCTAGGAAAGCCACCAATTTCTTCCATGATATCATCATTCAAATTATATGGATGTCCCCTCAATAGAAACCAAAATTTTGCGGCTTAAATTATTAAGTATTATAAAATTTAAGGGTTAATTCCTTGTACATAACTTAATCAAAATTAATAAATTTATCCCACCGAATTTTATTACTCAAAGGCTCAATTTTGTCTAACCTTAGACTTTCTAAAATATTAAAATCAAAGTATCTAGGTGCACTAAAACCTTTAAATCGAAGAGTTTGGAATTAGATACCTTCTTCCTAATAAATTGAAAAAGGCACTCCAAAATTAGTGGCCTTATCACGCACACCCTATCCTGACACTTGAAATTTTCCCTTTGGTTGTGAGCATTTGGTACTTTGTTTGATTCTTGATGCCGTGACTAATTGTATACTTACAAAATCAACCAAAAACACACAAAAAATACACCAAAAACACCCAAAAACATGAAGATAGAAAAGTTCAATGAAATCTTCTAAAAACCACTCTAAAGATGTGGTATTTGTGTGGAAATTACTAGATATGTGTAGGAGGAATGTTTATCTAGGTGAAAAAACAAAGAAGCAGGTGAAAAATCTAAGTAAGATGAAGAAAGATTTTAGAGAGATTTTGATTGGCTGCTAAGTTTTAGAGAGAGAAAATATAGTTAGAAGAAGAGACATGATGAATATAAAGTGTTAGGGTTGAAGCAACAAGGGTAAATAGGGATAAGGAGTGATTTTTCACATGTTACTATTCAACTTATGTGTTTGATCCTAGATTTTCTAAGGTGTTGATTACTCTCTCTCAAGATCTAATCAATTAACCCTAATTGAATTTAAATTTTCCAAATTTGCAACCTCTTGATTCACGAAATTTTCCCTAACTTATTCAATTAGATCTAAAGTTGTCTATTAGATAATTAATTTCTCAAACAAGATATCTCTTCAAATGATTGTTTGATGTGAGGCTCTTAAACTACTAGCTCTTCAAGTACAATCTACCACTGATTACTTTTGACTCACTATCTTGTTTTGTTGCCAATTTTAAGCATGAATAATTATCACAAACACCCAAGTATGTATTGAAATCAACAATAATCAAAGTCACAAAATAATTATGGAATAAATCCTAATCTGAAATTTTGAACTCTATAGACATGTTTGACATTTTAGAATTCATATTACATATCAAAGACAATGAAAGAAATAAGGTAAAAAGAATAAAAAATATTTTTCTCTGTAATTTGGAAAGCTAAAATTCCTTGATGCTAATCTTGATCTACCACTTTTGATACACTTTTAATTGTGGATACTAATATTTTTTGTTTTATTTCACATTCTTATATAGTGCCTTAGGGTCTTGGGGTCATATCTAGGGTTTTCCAACTTTGATTAGTTCCAAAAATAGCCCCGAACTATAAAATAGATGAAAAAGTTTGCACATGGAAACTCTTTGTGTGTAATGACCGTTCTCTTGGTGTTTTCCTCACTGTCACGATTGTGCTCCTTAAGGCACGATTGTGATGGATGCCACGCAAACCCATGCATGCCTGTCATGTTCATGTTTCTCATGCATGATCATGACACCCTTCATGCAGCTTCCATCTTCCTTGTTCTTCAATTACCTTATTTCTAACACTCACAAACACATCAAACACCTTAACATAAAATTAAGATTGAATTCATGTTCTAAACCACACAAACTCTTAGAATATAAACAAACACTCATAATAACACAATTCTAAGCCTATATATGATTAACATCTAATAAACTCCTAAACACCTAGGAAAACATAGTATGAACTATACCTATCACTTATGACCATTTAACATATGTTGGTATCTATTCTATAAAATAATGTTACATTTTATGTAAGTCAATCATATATTTTGAATATTGTTATGGTATTCGTTGTATAATGTATATGGTATAGTAGAGATGAGTAATGAAATGGATAAAAAGATAAGTTGTTTAGATATAGTGACCTCATGTAGTGGGTGCAGGAAATTAATACAGAGGTGTTAGTTGAAGTAAGAATGAAGTTTAAAATTTGAGAAATAATTTTTGATTTGTAACAAACGTATACAAGATTCTATGGTTTTACATTTTTATGAAGGGAAGGAGGAAAGATGAGAATGGAGACTTTAAGAGTAGAACATTTGTGACCATGTAGGTCAGTCACAAAACAATGAGAACTAAATATAACAAAAATCTAAAAGTAATGGAAAATGGGTGCAATGCAAAAGTATGTTATTGGCTAAATAAAGGAATTTGGAGCTTGAACAAGTTTAAGGATGTGCATAGCCATGCACTAAATCCATGTAACATGAGATTTATAAGTCAATATCAAGTTGAAGTCATGTTATATGTAGATTGGAAAAGAAAAAGTTTTAGGATTAGGTTATGCATAAATGTATGAACTATTATTACAGTTACAGGTTGATATGAGAACACAAGATATTTATGTAAGAACTACCTTAATCATATAGGCTAATTAAGGAGAGTGAGGTAAGAAGCAGGTGATATGGAAGTGGTTTAGAAGGTGTTTATTAGAATAAAGGAGAAGGATATATGTTTTCTTACAAAATTGATTGTGATGAGGAAGGAAGGTTGAGGAATGTTTTTAGGATTGATATAAGGAGTTATGTAGCATGTGATGAATTTGGTCATGTTTGATACATTACCTTGTCAACAAATATCAAATGCTTTGCCCTATTTGTGGGTGTACCATAACGATTAATCTATTTTTCTTGGTTATAAATTATTATGATACAGGATTATTGATATTTTATATTTGTTATTCCATATGTGGTTGAGTTATATGAATGGGATTTCACTTGGCATTACAATTATAAATGAGTGCACAAGCATAGGTAATTCCCTTAAGATGGTATTTCCTACTATTAAGTGTAGACTATGTTTATGGCATATACTAAAAAAAATATCCGATGATAACTCTTATAAGAATTCACAGAATGCTTTCTTGGATATTGTTTATGGTACAAAGAACATAGAGAAATTTGAGAGAAAATGGGATGAAGTGGTGGGGGAGTTTTACGTGGGTGATAATGCATAGGTGAAGTCTCTGTTTGATGATTGTATAAAATGGGCTTCACCATATATTTAGGGACGTTTTTTATTAGGTATATTGATGAAACAAAGAAGTGAGGAGATGAATGCTTACTTTTATGGTTATAAGCATTCCTGTAGCACATTGAAATAATTTGTTGAGCAATACAAACAAGAAATAAGGGAAAAAAGATTAAGCAAGAAATGGAGTTTGGTTACTTCAGTGCTGATGCAATTTGATATTAAGAAAGACTATCAGAAGGCATACATCAATTTCCTATTTCATATTATACAAGAAGAAAATTCCAGGCTATACGTAGTTACAATAGATGATTCACTCCTACTAGTCAAGTGCAACTACATGTTGTTTGAATTTAGGGAGATTGGTTAAGGGGATTTTTAGGAGGTGGTAATGCATATAAAAATTAAGGCAGGTAATATTTAGGAAGATGATAATGGACTATTAATAAGACATGTAAATTGTAAGTGGCTTTATATAATTCCCTTGATTATGCTAGTAATATTGCATCAAATTTTAACTATATGTACAATTTGTTAAAAGAAGCTAATAAAAAATTATGTATTGGGAATGCAATTGAGTCTATGGATAATAGTGACTCATAATGGCATAGTGAATCCATTCAAGAAAATTTTAGGATAAAGGACATTGTTGTCTTTAGTCCACTTTGTAAGTTAAGAGTAAAAAGGTTGAAAGCTCAAGTAAAGGAGGTCTAACAGAATGCACATAAAAAAAGTAGGTTAGTTATTTAAAACTAGGTTAGTTAGTACTAATATGGGTAATTTCAGATACCAAATGTGTTTTTTCTTTATTTTTTAATGATATTACTAAATGATGTATCATATATATAATTCAAATGTTGTTAGCTGGGTGCTACAATGGTTGTGAAACAAAATTTGTTTCAATACCAACAAAAACAGGGATGGATTCTTGAATTGTTGTTTCATTTATGGAAACTAGCTAGTAAAATATATTTATCATTTGGTAACGTATATATTTGTGTTGACATAACATTTTTCATTTGTTTCCAAATTTTGAACATGTTGTAGGCTCAACTTTAACTAGTTATACCGACTTGCTGGTATCTATGACTTATCATAAAAGGCTTAATAGATGTATTCGAATGATGGCATATAAAACATGTGTGATTCATTTTTTTTTATAAGTAGTGATGTTATTATATTGAAGGAGTCGTGGTAATCTTTAATTAACCATAAATGATAATTCCATAATTTATGGTAAATTGATATAAAATATAAAATACTGGAGAATTCAAAAGTTTTGGCATGGTATTGATATAAAAATGAAAAAATATCATATCCTATATTTGTAGTCCTTATGTGCTTATTTAGGTAATATGAATTGAGAAATTCTAAGATGACATATTATTAAAAAAATGGAAACATGGTTTGAGATTTACTAACTTTCAGTTTCCTTTTATGAATTTATTACCTTAGAAAAAGGTTCTATCAATGTGAAATTGTTATGCTCATCATGGCCCATACTATCATACGAAATTGTTACGTATGGGACATGTTATATCACATGGGCTTATGGCTTGGAAATGAGAAGGGATTACAAGATAAATTGCTTTTAACTATGATTTTCAACAACAACAACCTAAGACTGCACCTTTTCAAATGGGTGTTAGGTTTATTAAGCCTTATTAAATAACATGACAGATGTTTTCTATGCAACTTCTACAAAGCTTAAGGGTCCTTGAAACTTCTCCATCCTATGTACTGTTGAAGACCTGAACTTTTGATGATGATGTCCTGTGTGAACTGGGGGTAAGATTTATGTTCATATCCCTATTAGTTTGTAAGAAGCTCATGGTGGTAATTTAAACCTACTGCTATTTCTTTGTAACTTATAGATCATTTTTTTTAATACCTAGTAGGTATACTAGAGGATATGCCCATAAGAATTGGTAAGTCTTTTATTTCCATAGATTTTATGATATTAGATATAACTAAGGATATACAGATACCTTTGATTTTGGGACGAGCTTTTCTGGCCACTTATAAGGCCTTAATAGATGTTTATAAGGAAAGCCAACCTTAAGGGTTGATGATGAGAAATTAGAATATAAGAAATCTAAACCTTAGAATTTTATTGATAGTAAGTCTAACAAGTTTCTCTATTTTGATATAATTAATAGAAATATATGTTATGTTATGTAGGAGGGAAAATAAAAAGATGTAAAAGGGATGAATTTAACGTTGAAGGAAGAAAGTAGGATGGGCGAGTACATCATAAGGTTGCATGAAATATGAATGAAAATTGATTGTTCTATCCCAAAAAAAAGAAGAAGAGTAAAGCTACAAAGGAAACTTACCCTACTAGTAGGGGTTTGTTGGGTTAACTTTGATGGAAAAAGATTGATCTCAATCCAACGTTCTTTACCCTTACTATTTTTAGATTTTAATATTTCTAGTCATTTAGGTTAATAGTTATTTGTTTTATTAGTTTTATATCATTTTTCTTGATTTTGGTTTGTTAAATGTTTTTTGAAATTTTCTTACGAAGTGTTTAGATTTAGTGCATTTTTTATTATTTTAGGTTTTAAAGCATACATATACTCTAACAAACCATAATGTTTATCCTTATATAGGTTCACTCAAAGAAATTGAATGTACCACTTTTATACCTAACAACTGTTGGATCTTGGATTTTCTGAATTTCTTATAAATTGCTTAATTGGTTATTTATGTTTATTTGTTGGTTGAATTTTTTTTATTTTAGATTTGGGTCATTAATTAGAATTGAGGGAAGGATTAGAAATTGAATTTAAAGAAGTGTTAG
>JAOTAZ010000218.1:13667174-13678766 GCA_025629785.1 Erythroxylum oxycarpum
GATGCATTGTGGGCCTACAGGACGGCTTACAAAACACCAATTGGAATGTCGCCGTACAGGCTAGTGTTTGGGAAGCCATGTCATCTTCCAGTGGAATTACAACATAAGGCGTATTGGGCTATCAAAAGATACAACATGCGTTTGGATGATGCGGGAGTGCATAGGACGTTACAGTTTCAGGAGTTGGAATAGATGAGGATGAATCATATCAAAATGCAGTGATATATAAAGAGAGGACGAAAGCTTTTCATGATAAGATGATTTCGAGGAAAAGTTTCTTAGTGGGCCAGAAAGTGTTACCATATCATTCCAAACTCAAGCTCTTTCTTGTGGAGATATGGAGCCTCAAAACTGACAAGATATTTCGAGTTAATGGTCATCGCTTAAAGTCGTATTATGAGGGCTTTGAAACGGAGGATCTGGAGGTGTTGATGCTAGAGGATGTAATTGGTGTCACTTAAAACATGCAACCGAAGGTCTAGCCAACGACATTAAACAAAAGCATTACTTGGGAGGCAACCCAAGGGGAGTTAATTTCTGTCTTTTACATTTTTGCATATGTTATTTTTGTTACCTACTCTGTTTCTGGCATTTAATTTTACATTGAGGACAATGCAAGTTTTAAGTATGGGGGTAGGGTACATTAGTTTAAATGCATGCTTTTGAGCTTAATCGCAGCTTACGTGACTTCTTAAGTGGTTTTCAAAATTAAACGAACAAAATCCAAAATTTTTCTTGTTTACTATTGTTTCTAAACTTATTTAGTCATAATTAGAGTGTGAATTGATTAGAAAAATCCATAGCAATCCAACATGTACTTTTGCTCTTGTGGTTTATTAATATGCTTTATCTTTAGAAGAGTAGTGACTGATGGTAGGCAAAGCCGGTGAGATTTTGAGCCTTATTTGACTAACACATCCATATCAATCTCCTTGCTTTTTGATAATGTGTGATCTTCATGACATGTACGTCTCGATTTTGCGTTGAATTTCTATTCGAGGCCACTTTTTTATCACATGCATTAACATGGATATAATTAGGCATTCTTTGTTTGTTATAAGCTACATTAGCCAAATAACTTACCCTATTGACATGATTTTTTCCTTGATAAACCCCTTTTGAGCTTTAGCCTTTCTTTTTGTATAAACCACATTTTATGGTTTTTAAACTTAGCCAAATTTCCTACCCAAGTCATAAAGCTAGTGGAACATTTGTGATTGTTGAGTTTGAGGATGTACAAAATTCTAAGTGTAGGGGTGTATATATGTGAGGGTTGGTTATAATGTTGGGATGCTATTTTATGTCTTATCGTCGAAATTCCCATTTTAATGTAGTTTATTTTAATTTTTACAAGGAAAGGAAAGAAAGAGAAAAAAAGAAAAAAAGAGAAAAATATTGTTTTCAATAAATTTATGAAGGAAGAATTGCATATGCGTTGAAAAGTTGTTTAAGGTTTATGCATTTTCCTAGAGTTGTAACGGATGCATTATTTGAGCATATTGAATATGAGGTAGAGGTTGACTTGGAAGGTTTTCACTATTGTGATTTCATTGGCATAAAATTATATGAGTGATTCCTTCGGATTGGTATAGGCTTCATGTGGATTGTGTGTGAAAGCTGAATGTGGTTGTGAAATGTAAAATGGCTTTGTGTTGCACATGCGCTTAATACATGTGTGACATAGCGTTAGAGTTGTGCATTTTGACGCACAGCATACAGTAAAACCTCGATAAATAAATATTCAATAAATTAATAATCTCGATTAAATAATAATTTTCTCTGGTCCCGACTTGGGCTAATGGGATAAAATAATAACCTCGCTAAATGCATAAGATAATAGTTTTAAAAAAATTCCTTGAGGCCCACTGAAAATTTAAAATAATAATTCATTAAACAAATATGAAAATTACATATGTAATTCATAAAATAAGGCACTTCTTAAACAATTTGTATTTCAAATTTTATGCTTTCCTAAAATATGTATCTATAGTCAATTGATTCTTCCTTTCATGCGAATTGAATTCAATTTCATCCTTAACTTTTTGGAGGGCATAAACTACATTTGACACATTCTTCCTATTTTGAAGCAAGTAACTTTTCAAAGTCTCTACGGCAAGAAAAGTTTTTTTTTGGAGAAACATGTGGTATAGCGTTACTATCATCTGGATCTTGATTGTCATCATCTTCCATACCCATTACTCCTTGAATAATTTCTTCATCCGTAGGCGATTCCATTAAAGCTTCATTTTTATTAGGATAATTCAGAATCTGGTCTACATTCATGACATTATTGTACAAGTATATAAAAAAAGAGAATATGAGTGCATCATTAAAGTACATGTATCTATTTATAAACTTTATCCAGTACTGTATACTTGAAACAATTCACAATACTTCATATTCTAATATACCTATATGCATTCTATTTTGAATCACGCTTGCCTAAAATTAATAAATTTATTTTTGACAAGATTTATAAGCTTAGATACAACGCACTATCATTAATTAATTAATTATTTATTTTCTTTTTTTAGATACCGAAAAAATTAATTGTTTAATTTGACAGATATAATATTTAAAATAAAAATTATTCTATAAATTAATAAATATTAATTTATCCATAAATTAATAATTTCGTATAAAATAATAATTTTTAAGGTCTCGATCGAGATTGTACTATTTAACGTTTAAAGCGATTGGTAAGACCCTAAAACTGATGCCTGTACCCTCAGTCCCCTTTGTTTCTTTCTTCTCCTTCGTCTCCAGCTTTTCTTTTCCGGTTTTCCCTGTTTTGTTAAATAAATGACGAGCGCTTTGGACATGTCTCTTGATGATATCATCAAGAACAACAAGAAACCCGGTTCCGGTAACTCTAGAGGTCGCGGTGGGGGTTACGGACCTGGTCCTTCTCCCCGATTCGCCAACCGTTCCGCCAGCCGCTCTGCACCCTATGCTACGGCCAAGGTACACATCAACTAGGGTTTTTGGGTATGATGTGATTTGATTCGATTCAGTGTCTTACTTCTTCATCTCTTAGGGGCCGGAAACCACGTGGCAGCACGACTTGTTCACCGGCGAGGGTGCGGGTTTAACCACAAAAGGTGGTCGGGCCTCCGCTATTGAGACCGGAACCAAACTCTATATCTCCAACCTTGATTATGGAGTTTCTAACGAGGACATCAAGGTTAGCTTGACTTTATTCCCTCTTTCCTTATTTTTGGACTTATTAAATAAGAAATTGACATAGTTTTGAGCATTAGGATTTTTATAGCACTTCAACTATTTTTTATCTCAAGAGGAGGCCCTGTATCAGTTCGAAAGTAACTGGGACTTGATGTATTTATGTCTTGTTTTTTCATTGGCTTTCAAATTCTGTTCATATCCTTTTATCTATCTTACGAAAATAAATTGACATGAATACTAAAGAATTTCATGCTCGTGTTTGCAGCCTGCTTGGTAAGCTTTCTGCTTGTTTACTTTGGTAATTATCTTTGCGATTTGATGGATGGAACTGTTTTATAATTGATGCTCTCCATGTTTGAACTTTCTTATGATTGTTGTGTTCAGGAATTGTTTTCTGAAGTTGGTGATCTGAAGCGACACACAATCCACTATGATCGGAGCGGCAGATCGAAGGTATCTAAATCATGTTTGAGCTAAACTGCCTCCATCTGATGAATTCTATGTTTCCTGCTCTTTAGAAAGCCTCTTTTTCTTAGGGAACAGCAGAGGTTGTGTTCTCATGTCGAACAGATGCATTGGCTGCTGTGAAGAGATATAATAATGTTCAACTTGATGGGAAGCCGATGAAGATAGAGATTGTAGGGACAAATATCGCTGCTCCTGCTGCATCTCCTGTAACTAATGGCACTTTGGGAAATCTAAGTGGACTTGCCAGAGTGTATTTCTCTTCTTTCTTTCTGTTGTCCTTGGCTGTATTTTTGTCTGCACTGGTCAAAATTTGATGTGAAAAAAACTATTGCACTACTGAAAGCTCCATCCATTGTATGCTTGAAACAATTGCCTTTTGTGCTACTGATTTTCGGTTCTCATCTTGTTACTTTTTTTTTTGATAATCTTTTCATTGTTATTTCCTGAGATCTCAGAACTTATACTAACTAGTTTTTATTTTGTACATGCACGGAATAAGTTGTGAATAAGCTTCACTTTCAACCTTTTTCCTGTATTCACCTGAGCATTATCTTGTCCTCCATATTGCATGCGAAGTCCTGTTGCTCGATGTTTGCACTGTGTAGTTGGTGTTTTTTATCTTCTGACTCTGCTTTCTATGTTTATTACCTGCCAACTCTGAAATCTTACCTCTGCCTTTTTAGGTTAAATAAGATACTGTCAACTTTGTAGGTTAGTCCTTTCTTAATAAAGGTGCTCTTGGTGTACTAACTCTTGTGTATCCTGACTTGTTAACTGCTGATATGTGTCTTTGCTTCGGAAACAATATAAGAACATATGGGAATGAAAAGGGAAATGTGTTCAGAATTGAAATGTAGTTGTTGAATGTTTGGTCTTTATGCTTAAAATGTACTCAGCTCTTTTCTACTATATGTTGTACTTATGTTTCCATAATTTCTTTGTTGTGCTGTGGTGTCTTAAATAATGTTTTCTGCTTATTTACAGTGGACAAGGTAGAGGTGGTCCTGTCGGGAGGCCACGAGGTGGTGGTGGTGGTCGTGGATTTGGAAGAGGTCGTAAACGTGGGGCTGGGAGGGGCCATGGAGAAAAGGTATCTGCTGAAGATCTTGATGCTGATTTAGAGAAGTATCATTCAGAGGCAATGCAGACAAATTGAGAGAAATTCCTTGTTCTCGGTGGTCCTCATGCATCTTTTTCTGTGGTTATGTGCTCAAAGATTGGACGTCCGCTGACTCTTTGTCAAGTCCTGCTCTTTTAGGGGTCTCAGTAATACTCGTAAACTATTAGCATCTTTAGCATGAAGTTTGGGCTTTGTTTACAGATGTTATGTGAGTTGGGATCAAGTATGTGGTTAATGGACAACTGTAAGTGTTTTATTGCACTCTTGCTTTTGGTTTGGATAGCTCCTTGCATTATTCCTGCTTTACTACCAGCTGTAGAAAATGGAACTGTCATTGCATTTATTGTTAATTAAGAGAATGGTGTATGCAAGAAGTGGAGGTTTTATCCCTAACAATAATCACACGGAGCTTGGATGTCTTTGGTTAGCTTACCTGGGAGACTCCTGTTTGCGGTAGATCCTTTATACGACACTGATCCTTTTAACTGCTGGAGCCTATTTCATCTTGATGGTATAGTTGATTGGATGTTTCAGCAGTTTTATGTTGTAAACTTCATCTATTTCCTTTGTATTATGCTCAGGGAAATTTTAGTTCCTCTGATTTCTTTGTACGGCTCTTTGTGTAACATATCGTCGTAACTGAGTAGATCTGAAATCTCTCAGCTTCAAGCAGCCTGATGATGTTGAATACTAGTGGGGATGACACTGGAAAATGTTGTCAAGTAGGCAATGCTAATAGGAGTATGCAAAACTATGTTAAAGCTGAGAGACTTTACCATAGTATGCAAAACTATGTTAAAGCTGAGACTTTACCAGGCGGCCAGTGCTTTCTTTGGTATAGGGAAAAGTTCTTACATAAAGCATACTTGTTCTAGAGTTTTGATGGCTATTTTGTGATTTTGATCTTATCTGTCCAGTCCAGAACGTGCCTAGTTCTACCATCTGCTTTGGGGCTGTTACTACTAGCATAGCAGTTTATCATTTGCTCCTTTCAAGGTGACGGGTTTGTTTGTTTGTTAAAAATTGTCGGTCAACAGTTGGTATGGTACAAGAAATTTTACTGGATTATGTTAGCCTCTATTATTGAGCTGTGATTCGTGAGAAACGCATCTACAACTTGGCTGAAGCGCCCCGACCCATTTGGCCAAATTTATGACGGGCGGCTGTGAAGTAGAAACTATCCATGTGGGATTGACGTTGGCAAGTTGAAATTTAACGCTTTGGTTTCATCATTTGTCGTGGCCTCCTTTCTTCCAATGCAATTTCGATGCCTCTGTCCTGCTCGCTACATCGTGCACCTTTGTAGATCTAAAGCTTCACATCGCATTTGACATCATAAAATGACGCAAGTAATTCAATGCAAAAGAGTACTGTCAATAACTAGTGATTTGTTGAAATATCTATCTTCTTGACGTTGGGAGGAAACTTAGCCAGTCAGTTTTAGTACTAAAGTTGTTTTGGACTTACTGGCAGTAGCGCCAATTGTTATTGAAGATTTTGATGGGCGGATTATTAACAGCATTGTAGTTTTGATATCAATTTTAAAATTCAATATAAGTTGATTATTGAATGAAATTGTTTTGCGTAAGATGTGCCTCTTAGATGAGTAGGAATTGCAACATAAAATAAGATCTGGACGTCAAATGGACAACAATTCAAGTCCGTGGCTGCTGCCTGAGCCACTGTTTACAGTTTGGTTTTGGTGGACCGTCGGAATCGCCGTTGACGATTTCATCTCTACCGTTCAGATCTAAGCTCTTTCGTTTATAAGTACTCACCCTTAGACGAAGTTGTCACCACTCGTGGCAACGAAGTC
Organism: Erythroxylum oxycarpum; assembly: GCA_025629785.1. Classification (NCBI taxonomy): domain Eukaryota; kingdom Viridiplantae; phylum Streptophyta; class Magnoliopsida; order Malpighiales; family Erythroxylaceae; genus Erythroxylum; species Erythroxylum oxycarpum. Next base: position 13,673,762 of record JAOTAZ010000218.1, read on the forward strand.
CATTGAGGATTTGCTCTCTTTGGAGTGTTTGTGTCTGTGATTAAAAAAAAAACCCTAGATTTGACATATTCTTATTGTTATTACTCCTTTGGGCTTCTTTGTTCTTGCAAACGTAACTTTTGAATCTTTTTCTGGGTCTTGATTTCGGGATCTTATTTATGTTGGTAGCTTAGATTTGATGAAGTTTGGTTGATTTTCAGTTCTTTTTTAGACATTTCCTCGCCTTACTTTTGGAAAACATTGTGCTTTGTTTTTTTTCTTTTACAGATTTGGAGTGAGTCCCGTACTGGAGGAACTTCTAGTGAACGGTACTAAATATGATCAGATTATACAAAGCTGGTGTGTGATATCATAAACACATCATATTAGTTTGGTTGTTTCCCATCTCAATCTCACTTCTTGATACAGCCTACACAACGTACCAAAATGTATTGATCGGTACAACCCTTGACAAAGGGAGTGTTATGTCTAATAGGTATATAATCACAAGCTATAAGTATACTCCATTAGATGTACGACCTTATTAAAAGAGATAAAGTTAGGAATGTAATAATAAGAAACAAATGAAATGTGATTGATATTAATAAAAAATTAAGAAAGACAAGGCTTAGGTGGTTCGAATATGTTAAAAGGGGATACCCTAACGCCCCAATGAAAAGATGTAAAAAAATTGTATTTAAAAAGAGGAAAAAAAAAAGAAAGTCTAAGAAAAACTGAGGGGAGGTGTGTTATGATTTTGTTGGAACTTACCAAGGAGAAATTTGACATATTAGGATAGGATAAAGATCTCACATAAAGACCCTGTAATTTGTAATAACTTATGGATATAAATAGTCTTTTAGTCTCTTAATTTTTCAGCTGCTGGAAGAAAACACTTCTCATTGAAGCGTTTTTAAAATCAACGGATTGAGTTTAATGTGTCAATCCATTCAGTTGATTGCCAAACATAATGATAAGCAGTTTGGCATAGTCAAACAGCTAAAAACTTTTCAATTCATCAAAAAATAGCTGATAACTCATTTACCAAACAAGGCCAAAGAAGTCTTTTTCGTCCTCATAAGTTTTTTAAACATTTTTTTTCGAGTCTTATGTCCTGTATTTAGCTTAACAATTTAATATGCTATATTTTTCTCTTAGTTAGTTAGCCTAAATATTTTCCTACTTAATTTCGATATTTTCTTATAATGGCTTGTTAGATTTATTTATTAACTTATTTCTCTTTCTTGTTTGTGTATTTATTACTTATTTTATCTTTTATTTTGACTCTTTATGTTGTTCGATATTTATTGTATTACTTATTTATGCTCGCATTGGGTTTAAGGATAATCAGCTTCGAATTGACGACTTCCACCACGTCAAGGTAACACTCTACTGTTGAATTATATCCTTTCCCTTGTCCTTATATATATATATATCATTATATGATCTATCAAAAACAACTTTTCTATTAGTTAAGAGTAAGAATGCGTGCTATAAGTCCTTCCTAAATTTCAAGTATTAGTGAAACTTTAACTGAGTTGTAAATACAATACCCAACTCAGATGACAGGGACATTGATAAGATTAAGGAAATAATTGCATACATTGCAGTATAAAATAAGAAATGGACAACAAATTAAGATAGACAAAAAAGGGAGAAAAAAATTGGTTACTTCAAATATAATACCCCACCCAAATGACAAGGGTATTGGTAAGAAGAAAATAATTACTAGTTGAGGGAAAGGACCGGATATATATAAAAGAAATGATAGACCCGAAATATAAATTCCACAAGTAAATAATAGAATAAAATTATGGATGTTTTGAAAAAATTAAAATAGTGAGGTTAATTCTATCCCCCTATGCTTCAAAAGGTTTTAAAACACAATTGAAATTACCAGCATTCGAGCATATCATATTCTCTCAAACTTAGCAGTAGAAAATGCTAATGGTTTACCCACAGAGCTTGCAAGAAAGCTATAATCATCCAAAGTCCAGGGACATTATGGAAATTAATCCAAATGGACAAGAATTCTATGCCATGTCTATTCAATTTCATGCCTGAAACCCACTTCTGAGCAAACAAAGGCTTTCTCCAGACCTTTGTTCCCCCGTTTGGAATGAGCCCATGTATGAACCTCAGATGAGGGCCTTTTGTTCATAAAAAACCAATTAAGCCGCATAGCCAGGCTTTGACCCCTATTTGCAGAAGTTCCTCAGGAGGAGAAACAACTCCATTCACCAAGGTGGATTGAAAAAGCTTAGACCTATGTGGAGGAGACTCAATTGAAATTATACTCTTCCATGATCTAGAAGCCCCTTTAGGAGTCACTGAAATCTTACCTTTGCCTTTACTCGCGTGAGAGGAATCGCAAATGGATGGAAACTAGGTTGCTGGCATTCAACTGGCCCTTCGGGACAATGGAATGAGTCAAGCAATTTCCAATGTGGGTCTTCATTGAGCTTACTTGAACAAGAAAGCTACCGATAGGCTACCGGTTACTTGCCAAAAAGGGGAAAGCTGCCGTTCAGGTGAAGGGAAAGGCAGTTTACCGATCAAATGGAGGGCAAGACTGCAAGTTTTTGTTACGCAATAATGTCTCTAAATATTAGTTTTCGACCAAAAAGTTAATGCCTAAATGACCAAATTGCATGTTTCCGTCATATTGATGGAAGCAAATAACGGAATCTAAGGAGATCACCAGTATACATACGATTACTTATAATAGAATTCCAACACTAACCGAAATGGCCTTTTTAAAGTACACAAATGTTCGAGTTGTGACAAATAACATGTTCATGCAAAAAGGCGCGGGAGAGGAGAAGAAGTGAATAAAAAGATGGGAATGATAATTTTAAAAGGACAACAATTTTAACAAGACATTCTACAAGGAGAATTCCCCATTGATGGTAGGGTCCCACAGCTCCACCTGCACGATTCCACGCACAAAAAACCAAAAATGCCCCACCAAACCCACCACAAGAAGTTGATACCATTGCACAGCACACACCTACAGACAAGAAGCAGTGGATTGGTTGCTGTTCACAACATTTCTTGAGATCTTCTCACACAGCGACCCACTTTTTTCTTGAATTCATCTCTCCTCTCTCTCCATTCCTTCTGCATAAAAATACCACTTTCAGAGTGTGGAGATTCTTGAACTCTTTCCTTCATTAGACAAGCACTCGTTTAACAATATGCATTCTAAAAGCAAAAAGAAGCCTAGTGGACAAACAGCGTGGAACATAAATCGCTCCACATGCCTTGCATATCAATTGTTCAAGCAGCATTTGACATCATACCTATTCTCTCTCTCTCTCTCTCTCTCTGTCTCTGTGTGTCGGCATTTTTTTTTTGTTTTCTTTTCATATAGTAAATTACTGATATCTTAGTGGCCTCTGTCCATTTAGCTCCATCAATCATTCTAAGAATTATTATCACCAAAACTGAGGACCAGAAGTCTCACTATACGAAGTATCATTTCATCCTGGCAATGAAATTTAAGATAAATTAAGCTGGACATACGGTTATGACCAGTAAATTAGGTAATTTATTACAAGGAGTAAATTTTCCAGAAGGATCACAACAGCACATAATTTTTTCCTGATGCATTAACAATCAACCTAACCATGAGCACAGGATCATTCTACTTCTATACAACTAATGAATTGTCACATTGCAAATACTGGTGACAGAGTCAACACTAACTCTAGGCAAGATATCTACTAGCTGATTTGTAAATTGAATTCTGTATATAATACGAACACTTAGACATAATGAGCATTGAGTAGCATGAACTACATTCAACTACCAGCAGTTTTGTCAAACACAATAGTTAAGATTTACTTACAGCAGCTTCAACATTTGCAGGAGATTCATCATTTGGACTAGAAAGCATCGATATGATACTCAGAACTATACTTTCAACCTGCAAAAAGGATTAACAGGTGGGTGACTGTTAAGCATGGTTCATCCAATAAAACAAACACAGTTGAATATATATTAAAGAAAACTGCAGGTTGAAAGAAGCGCTAAATTCCATTACATCATAATAGCCTAAATGCATGAGATGTTTCATGGGGAATATTGGAATTAAAAACCAACACAACAACAACCAAGTAAAAATACCGCTAAAAGTAAGATATGGGGAAGTTCAGTATACACAGACTTATCCCTGACTGGTAAAAAGGCTATTTCTGAATATTAGAATTAAGAGTGAAAACAAATTGAGATTCTGGGAATGCAGAGTAATGGGGATTACAAGAGGGCAGTTATGTATTCGACATTATATATAAGTAAAAAATCATCTCATTTAGAGTTCTACAGATCAAAAAATCATCAAAATACTGAAGTATGTTCAGTGGAATAACACCAGTTCATATTACTTAAGAGCACACCCACTGTACCCGTCCCATGTTTTTCACTCAATCTTTCTCAATTCATTTCAAAATGGAATTTTTGGACATTTGAGTCAAAAGTTACGATCTTTATAAGTAGAGATGCTCTGGAGAGTGCAAAAGTAAGACGAAACAAAAGTAAGACGAAACAAAAGTAAAAACTCTTGAAATTAAGAAAATGATTTTAAACATGATGGGATTATATGGGTTAAACACTTCAAGAAGATGATTTTAACGTGGTCTAATGGAGATTCCATTACATTACACAACCAAGCTAAATAATTAATGGTGTAATGTGATGTAAAATAGTTTAAAGTTTATACAAGAAAAAAAAGAGGACAAATCATTCAATCACAAGCTTTAATTTGGTAGAATGAAGAGTGAAAATTAAAGTGTAAGGATACCAAGGGCTGAAACTTACTTCATGTTAGGTTTTCCTTATTAGAGAGGAAGTAATAATAAGTTAGATATATTATCCTAATTTTATAGGACTTGAGTTTAAGCTTATTTAAAAATAAAGAATCCTAATAAGTATTATTTTATTTTATTTTGGATATTTTTGATTGAAATTCCTTTACTACTAGGATAACTGTTCTAAGAACTTCTTTATATATAAGTGTATTCAACCC
>JAOTAZ010000218.1:13723363-13742225 GCA_025629785.1 Erythroxylum oxycarpum
CAAATGGGTTTCTCTTCTTTTTCTTCTTCTTTCTTCTTCCCCTCAAGCTTCCTACGATTCTTTCTCCCTTTTCTCTCACTTCTTCACGTTTTTGGTTCTTTCTTCTTTGGTGTCTACGACACTCACCCTTCTTCTTTCTAATTCATTAATTTCTAACATACTTTTTAACCCATTTTTCCAAAATTACCCCTCCTTCACTTGGGCTTTCCATGTTTACCCTTCTTTCATTTAATTCATACACCAACTCCTTAAAGCTACTTAACCCCACCTAACTAATTCTAATTCTAACACTTTAATTCTAATTCCCATTTAATAATACTAAAATAATAAGGACTCAACTCTAAAAATATTAAAACAATTAAAGCAAAATAAAGAATAAATAAAAGTAAATAAAAAATAATTCGGGGCCCAACAAGGAATGGCTACAAACAACATTGATGAACATAGTTGATTGATAAAGATTATGGAAATAGTGTCGATGATTGAGGTAAGAAGACTTTCAAGATAGAGATGTTTTGTTGAATCTTATCACGTGAAATCAGTTTTCCATTTCGAGGAATGAATGACTATTAATGAATCAAAAGTAGATATTGGAATCCTAGTCTTAACGGAGACTCAGGTGTAAGAAATAGAGTATGCTACTGAGAATGTATGTATTTTGTCTGATGTAAAGTATCCAACTATGTGAATGGGTTCCTGAACTTGAGGAGACATTAATTGCTAATATAAGGAGTATATAGGTCCACATTAAATTCTATGATAATATGTTCGGGAGACATGAATTTGACCTAATGAATGTATTACAACCATAGAAGTTAAGATTACAAATAAATTGAAATGTTGGAGAAATTAGTATGAATGAGTAGACAGTAGAATAAGTCAACGTGAAATCAGAGGAAATCAGAGAATTGAGAAAATTATTTGAGACACGAAGTCAATTGCAAAATTGAAAAAAACGTGAGAAAGTATTACCTCATCGAGGAATTAGTTATTTAAGGAATTACGGGAACAAATCATGAGCATATTAAGCTTTGGAAATATTTGTTCGAGTTAACAAATACCCCAATAGTACTACGACAATAAGGATTTAAGTGATCAAAGTGAAAATTGATAATGTGTTAAAGGTAAGCGAAAAGTTGAGAAGAATGGGTTGAATATGTGAGGAAAAACGTGTAAATCATATGAGTAATTAAATTAAAGAAAATTTGGAGGAATTATACTGATATTAACTATATAGTTTGGATTTGGAGATTTCATAGTGTGCAACAATATTATACAAGAGATTTGGATGAAGTCAATGCATAGGATAAAGTGATTTCATATGTATGGAGACAACTAAAGTCCTATGAGTTGACTGTTCGAATACATGACTTAGAGCTACTATAGTAGTGATTCTTTTGAAGTTTGGAGGTAGTATATGTAAAGCAATATCTGGTATGTATATATATATAAGTACAGATCATAAAAGTTTGATGCAATCACTGAATTGAGAGAATTGAATATGAAATTGAGAAGATTGATATAAATAACAAAAGACCATGATTGTACAAGTGAGAATTCCAAATAAGGTTGCGTGGTTATATCAGATACCTTAAGCCGAAATTCGATATTGAGGATTATCATAATTAGAGTAAAAAAGAAGCATAGAATATGGGGCTTGGTTTATCCCAAATTAATGAATTAAAAAATTAGGAAATTTTTTTAGAGATTGAAAATAGATTTGAATTTTGGGTTCGAATAGGAAGATGATGCATGGTGATTAAAATAAGAAGTATAAGTACCCATAAAGATAATTTAACAAAGAGACTATTAGAGGAGCATAAATAATAGCCTATGATATTCATTCTAGTGGGAATACACTGAGATAGCGTTTGATGGCTAAGGAGGTAGAAGAAAAAGATGAAATGTTTCAAAGACTACCACCTTTCCAAGATGTGCTTAGAGTGAGTGCAAATGTGCTTATGCTAAGATAAGGAATCAACTAAGCTTGAATTGTATTGGTCCAGATAAAGATATTGAGAACCGGACCATTGACTTATGAGTTAATATTGCCAACAAAGATGTTTTCGGTTCGTAATGAGTATGTTAAGAGATATCAATATGATCTGATAGTGATGTTATCGATAAAGGAAGTGGGAAAATGGTGAGTAATCTAGAACATAATGAGGAACTCGTTAAGAAAGGGAATGATTAGATTAGTGAGTGAAAGACTAAGTAAGTCTTTTGACTATGGTCACTGGGAAGAAATTATTAAAGTAAAAGAGTACTTAGGATATTGAGGAAAAACATAACATCGCATTTCATCCATTTGTTTGATCACTTAGGTAAGAATTTCGAGGACGAAATTCTTTAAAGGGGGAGAATTGCTGGACTCCGAACTTTTTCTTAGAAGTTAGAACTACTGAATGAGGAATGTGGATAGATTCTTATTTTTCTTTGGTGCTTTTGGTGGATAAGAGATGTTGAAATGGGAACAATCAAGGTGAAGGTTAGAAGTGAAATGAAAGAAAAAATGAAGTTAAATTTGTGTAGTAAGTTGATGAAGAATATGTACATAAGTGTGTGTTTTGTTATTCGTGTTCATGATTATTCATGGATTATGATTTGTTTATGGAGGAAATTAATTTGAAATGAAGTTGAAAATGAGGAGTAAATGAAGTAGAAAAGGTGATCTAGGTATGAGTTGAGTAAGGAAAGATTTTGAAATAAAGAGTTGATCTAGAAAATGTTCATTGAGTGTGCTTCGTTCTGTTAGCCACAACGTCTTCTTTAGTTATCCAAACGAGAGGATTCTTGATTTGGATTAAACTAGAAACATATGGCTACATTTCTTATGAAGACATCGAATTTCAATTCTATGTCTAAGAGTCTCAAAATTTCATGGAGTTAAGAATTGGATGCAGTACATTGGTGTATGAATAGAAAATTCATCTTCAAATTTTATGGGAAAATTTGGGATTGATATAAATAGGTTTTGGTAATGTTGCCTTTTGAACAATTGTAGATATTTCTTTTATCTTTCCAACAGTATATAGTATGAAAATTTTGGACATCTAAGCTGAAAGTTATGATCTTTGTAAGTGGGGACGTTCTGGAGCACAAGTAAGACGATGTTTTTAAGACAGTTTTTAAGATGAAGTTTTAAGATGAAGTTTTGAGACGAAGTTCTAAAATGAACTTTTAAGAAAAAGTTTTTAAGATGAAGTTCTAAGATAAACTTTTAAGATGAAGTTTTAAGACGAAGTTCTAAGCCGAACTTTTAAGACGAAGTTTTAAGAAGAAGTTTTTAAGACGAAGGTTTTAGGACGAAGTTTTAAGATGAAGTTCTAAGGAGAACTTTTAAGACGTAGTTTTTAAGTCGAAGTTCTAAGATGAACTTTTAAGACGAAGTTCTAAGACAAAGTTACTGTTCATCTTCTGTCTTTTGTTCCATTTTCTGAGCCTTTAAAAGATAGAACTCATCTTTGAGATCTTCATGAAAGTTGTAGATATCGAAGTTCTCTTTCCATGACTCTAAAAATGAGATCAATCTGACTTTTTTTTGTTAAAGTTATGAAAATCGCGCCAAAATAGGTTCAATTTGATTGAGGTCATAAACATGGTTGCTTCTTTTGACCATAACTTCTTCACTAGACCTCCAAATTACTTGATTCTTGAACCATTGGATTCGTAAGAATTTGCTCTACTTCTCCACCAAAATCTTAGCCATTTGAAATGAAGCAGGAAAGATTGAGTGAAAATTATGGGACGGGTACAGTGAGTGTATTCTTAAGTAATAAGAACTGGTGTTATTCTACCGAACATACTTATTTTGATGATTTCGGCATCAGTAGAACTCTAAATGAGTTTATTTTTGACTTGTGGTAAACTAAAGAATAGAGTTACAAATTATCTGAAGAAAGTAATTTGTACATCAGTCTCTAAGACTTTCAAGTTCTGGATGGAAGTTAGGTATGGTGTACTATTTTAGTCTATCAATAGTCTGAAAAGTTTGGATTACAACTTTCGGATTTCAAAACCAAATTGAATGATTTTGGAGGCATTAGAAACTTAAGACAATGGGGGACATTTTTCTAGAAGAAAGTGTCTAGAACAGAATGTTCAAGGTTATTTTTGGCAAGACATTTAAGTTTAAAAGAACATAAGCCTATAACGAAGGATAAAATGGAATTTTTGGACTCATTAAGGGCATAATTAGAAGAAGTATTGTTTTGTTTATAAATAAAGGATAAAATGTGAATGAGAAGATTCTGGAGAAGCAAATATGTTGATGAGAAAAGAGATAAGGTAGAGAAAACATGAAAAAGAATGAAAGAAAGAAAGCAGAGAAACAAGCTAGGGTTTCAATTATGTTAGCCTCTAAGAGAGATTTTGAGGTTGTTCAAGAAGATGAAAAGGTAGAGGAAGAGAAGAGCTTCCAATTGAGCTAAAGATTTCTTCATTTTTTGAAGAACTCAGGGGGTCATAGAGGCCTATTTCAGTTAGATCATCTCACGTAGTACACATTAAAGATACAGTAGGAAAGAACCTTTGATACCTCAGGTTGTTTGCAAAGAGAAGAGCTTTCTTTGGAACTAAAGATCCCTTCATTTGGTAAAGAATGAAGGTAAGATCATTTTGAAACTTTTAGATTTTTGAAAGGATTTTAGTTCATGGAGTTTAGAAAATGTTTGGGTTTAAGTATTTTAAAGCCAATTTTGGTTTTTGTGCTTTGGGGGATTTTCAATTAAAAACCCTATTGAGTGAGATTTTTTTGTTTTTGTTTAAAGGGATCAAGAGAGGCAAGAGGAACAAAAAAAGATTTGAGTAAGTTAAGTCTATAAGCAAGGAAATCAAAGTGGGTACATGTTTATGATAGAATCAATAAGCCACTACTATTTTCTTTAAATCAAAGAAGTTTCCTGATTTCATTTGCATCAAAAGTGCTACATTATTGTGCATGAATGATTTGTGAAATTTGCTATATGTTTGCTGCATGATTTGAGTGATGATTTTCAAAAGGAAAAGACCATGAAAGTGATATTTTTGAAAAAGATGTATGTTTTTGAAAGCATGTTTTCAAGAATGGTTTTCAAGATATACGTCAAGTATATGAAAAGCAAGTTTTCACGAAAAGTGTCTTGTTGGGCATCAAGCTTACAAGATTTTCAAATCTATGTGTTATATGGGTTTGTGGTGGTCCCCTAAGATAAGTCAAGTGCACGTTGACCAAGTTAAAGGCTTCTCCCGCCTGCCCGCTAGTGGCATGGAGCTCCTTCAAGGACTCCCACAAGTTCACGGCTACTCAAGACCATTTTTTGGAAATGCATAGTATGTTTTGTTTTGGATCCACCCAAACCATTCTTAAGTGCTCATGATATGTTTGATCAAGTCTGATGCATTCATGTTTTATGACTTGTGGATTTTGGCTGAAAGCCTAAGAAACAAGTGTTTCATGAACTCAAAGAAAGTTTTCAAAGACAAGTAAAATGTTTTCAAGGTTTTTGCTTATCTTTTGTTATAAACTGTTACCCACGAGCTTTCAAGCTCACCCCCTTCATGTCCTCATCCTCAGATGATAGCTAAGAGATCAAGTGACTGAGAGCATAAAGGATTTGCTACATTGGTATTTTGTATTTATGTATTAAGCCAATGGTATGGCTTTTGATTTGTAAATAAAGTTTTTCAAACTCTGTTGCTTTAGTAATTAAATGATAGATTGAAGTAGTTTCGATTGTGTAACACCTCACTCCCGCAAGACCTGAACCCAACATCGATGGTGATATCCGAATCCGTATCCCGCGAGGGTGGTGTGCTAGAGTACTCAATCAATCAGAAATCGTATACTTTTTTTTATCACAACATAATACATACGAAAAATACATACTCAAATTAGGCCCACATTCATTCTTGCACATTTTCAATTAACAAAATTTTCAATAGCCATTTAGGCCCTTTCACAAGTACAAATTATACAATTTATTACAAAAGAGGAAAAACACAAATGCAGATGCGAACTGATCCTGGCCTCTATTCTTCACTTGAATGCTGTAGGTATACTCCCGTTGGCCTAACGGGGTATTCTTCTAATCCTAAAAAGTATTTGCAAATTTTGGGTGAGTTTTGCGAACTCAGTGAGTGACCATCATCGATGGCTCACCCATTCACATAACATATATTTCACATTCACAACATTTCACATTTCACACTTCACATTCAATACACTTAATCATTCATATTATGCATATGCCATGCGCATGAGACTCACTTTTCATTTGTTACTTTGTTGCGATCGAGTGCCTAGACTATCCCATATAGGGCTCATTGATAACTGTCCATTATCCATTTGGGAGATATAGGCTCATTAAACGTTGAGCCTGAGGCTCTAATTCACTCTTGAGCTCGAAGCTCCTTTTCACTCGTTGAGCTTTAAGCTCTGATCGTTGGCTACTCTGGCCACAACAACCATTATATTTCATACACTCATGCAATGGAATGCATTGATAACATTTGCATGTTCCCATTCACTCACTTTCACATATCATCAGACCATAGTCCAACATTTAACATTAGAGTTGAGTATCACTTTTCATTTACATGCAAATGTACTTTCAAAACATATTTACCAATCCAATTACCTACACTTTGTTCATCCAATTCACATTCAGTGAGCACTTCAATATTTCATTCATACATCACATTCATCGGACCTTCTGTCCAGAAACCAACACAACCAGTCACATTCACAAAATAATTCAGTAGTTAAGTGATACAAAATTCAAATAGCAAACAATAAAGTGAGACCATATCAGTCTACTCACAGTACACTCCAGATTAGCATTTGCTTCCAATTTTTTAGAATGCCTGAAAGTAGACATTTAACTTGGTTTAACTTTAAACTCTTCAAAATCTCACTCAACCCTAGCTTCAAACAACACCCGTGATCATCACCATCTATAGGGTTGGAAGGTTAGCAATTTTCGGTGGGAAGGAGAGCAAGGTGGAAGATGAGTGGGAGGTTCAACATAAATGGAGATAAAAAAAATGATCAAAGCCCATGAAGAAGAGGAAGAAGAGAAGCTATGAAGATGAGAGGAGGACAACAAAAAAAACAAACTCTAAAAGCTTTTTAAAAGAAAGCATCGTGAGAGAGAGCAAAATAAAAAGGTTATTAAAAGCTTAAGTGGACTTAAGGCATTGTTTGGCAATAGATGCTTACCACTTGCCACATGTCCACTCCTAAAGCATTTGATTGGTTCTTTCATTTAACTCACCCCATCAATTTCAATTTCTACTCCAATTGTTCCCCTAAAATTTCAATGGCACTAATTAATAAATCCAAAAATCATTTACCTAAATTTCTATTACCATTTGACAGTAAATTCTACTAATAGTTAACAATTGTCTTTCCATTTGGCTTTATTTCCTAGTCTAAAAATTATCCTGAATTTTCCCTAAACTTTTTTCCAAAATTCTCCAAAAAATTCTAAATCAACAATTACACTCTCCAAGACAATTTTCAATACCAATAAACCACAATTCTCAATAACAATCACATTTATTAACAAATATACTCGGAATGTCAATGAATGCATGTACAATTATTGTTATGTGCAAAGATTCACTATTCATATGCATGTGCACCTTATGAAATGCATGAGCATGAACTGTGTTTTCCTAATTTCTCTGATTGGTCTCATATGTACCAAATTTTTTTTGGGTTCTAACCCTTTGCATGGAAACGGGATGTTACAATTCTCCCCTCCTTAAAGAAATTTAGTCCTCGAAGTTAATTTCTAATTAATGAATAAGGTAAGGGCACTATTATCTCATATTCTCTTCTGTTTCCTATATCACTTCACCACTTGAATACTTCTCTTCCAAAAGACCAAAGTTGATACATTCAATAAGTCTCTGAATCCCATGTTTGGATATTGCACTTTCTTAATTATTTCCTTGATGAGTTTCTGATTACTCAAAATTTCACTTATGGTCTCAACAACACATATATCGGATCAAGAAAAAACTTCCTAACCATATCCGTATAACACTGTGTGAATTCGCACCTCTTTTATGGTTAATACTTACTCCCAAATCCATAGTCCTAGTATCGCCAAAGTTTTATGTGGACCACTTCAGGTCAAACTTAGTTTTCCCCTATTTACACTTGTATCTCCATCTAAGTGCAGCTTGGCAAAGGTGATACTCTCAAAGACAAGTCATCTGTTTCACTTCTCATCGGTTTTAACACTTAACTCTTATATCTATCTCACAATATTCCGTAACCTTGATGTTGATCCACTTAACTCATTCGTCATTATCTTTGATCACCTAACCCTTATTACAGATTCATTTTGCTCATCAATAATATCTCGAATCAATATAGGGTCGAACGACTACCCTTTTGTCGTATGACACCCGGTATAATATTTTAATGGTCTCACCAATATAACGATTGTTATGCCTGCAGTCAATTTAAACTATACATTAATCTCATGTTCCTATGAACTCAAAAAATATAAGCTTTATACCTGTCTCCAACAGTCAAGATTATTGGTAACTCAAACATGTAATCACTCGGTTCTATATTCTTAGCCATCAATTGCTCTTTCGATGTACTCTTACCCGGACATATAGCTTCAATAGTTTCTTGTGTTTTCTCTATTAGTCTCTTTATCAGGTATTACACATACTTCTTAATTCAATCATAAATATCATTTACTCGAAAGTTGGATCCGTTTTCAATTCCTCGATAAGGTTCACAATTCCTGAATCCTCAATTTGGGCTTTTCCAATCCTTTTAGCTAATAATACTTTCTTTTTGACCCAAATCAGCTCAACACTATCCACTCTTTATTGCACTAGATTTGAGAACCTTAATATACAAATTTGTGATACTCTACTATTGAATTTTCGATTCAATGCATCAATTTACAACACCAGCTTTATTGGGAACTACTCATTTACACATTCCTTTCAATCCTTCCAAACTAAAAAATTACCTTTTTCTTTATTGATCTATATATATTCATATATATATCCAAAATGTTTCTGTACAAGTAATGTCTCCAAGCTTTCAAAGCAATTTCTATTATAGCAAAATTCAAGTCATGTAGCAAAATTCAGCCCATGAGGCTATAATTGTCCTTAGGTACTCAAAATCACTTTATACAATTACAACAGATTGCATCTTAACCTTTAATGGAAAACTTCGTTATATACTACAAAATCTCCAAATCGAAGCGATGTAATTAACACTGGGGTTGTAAATTCCTAAAAAAAAATTCTTTTTACAGTCATCATTGATACGACTTACATATTTTTCCTCAAATATTTGAAATTTCATCTCACTTTTTCAAACACTTTCACAATACCATCTGTGCTCATAGTCACTAGTTGATACAATTTTGTTTAGATCATTTTAACTTTCAATAACATATTACTGTCGGGGACATTGTTAACTCCAACATATATAACCTAAGACTCTTTATGCCCATAATTTGTTTTGGTAATTATTTAAGTAACTAATTCCTCAGTACAGTAGTATTATCACATGTTATTCTCAATTTCCCAATTAGCTCCCTTTCTCAAATGATTTCCTCAGTTCGTTCGATTTCCTGTGATTTCACAATGACTTATTGTAATGTCTGTTCATTCATACCAGTTTCTCCACACCTTTCAATTTATTTGCAAACATAACTTCCTGTGTTGGTAACAAATCCATCATATATAATTTGTGTCTCCCAAACATATTTACACAGACTATAACGTGGACCTAAGTTCACCTCACATTAGTGAGAGTGTCCCCCTCGAATTCAAAAATCCACTTACATTGTGACAGAAACCTATTTTTGTTAAGCCACTATCGTGCCCTGCACCTTTTTCCTCACATTAACACACTTACTAACATCAATTCTACTTCAATTTTCAGAATTTACCTATTCTATCTATTTCATAATAGGCAAACTATCATTTTGAGTGCATTAACTCCTCTCATTGATTCATCATGCTTTTCCTTAATCGAATTCATACAAAAAATCCCATCTTATGCGCATTTCTAACTTTCTCCGTACTACACTTCATTCGTCTCTTGTAAGGTCATTTATAACTATTTTATTCCCTTTTATTAATTTCTATCCCATTCATTCGTCTCTTGTAAGGTCATTTATAACTATTTTATTCCCTTTTATTAATTTCTATCCCATTTTCCTATTATCATTTATTTCATCTTCCATATGTATGTCCTCAATATGTAGAATCATTATGAAAATCTAATCTCAATATCATAGACATATTATTACGCTAAATCATAACTTTTATCACACTTATCCAACATTCATTTCAAATCCAAGTCTAACCTTTCAAGGTCATAGAAAATTTTATTTCCTTTACCCTGGCTTGTATACTTTAGTCTCCTCATTTCCACTTATATCTTTACTTTGCACAAACTTTTGGGCCCTGTTTTCGAAGCCCAAGAATCAGTTCGGAGTCAAAAAACATACATAAGCGGGTTTTCAATCTCTTTAACCCTCATCGAAAGTCCTCAATTTTATAACATATCAAGACACAAAGGCGAGCCCACAAAACAAAAATCACAAAAGTTACAATTTAATTCTTCACAATGGTAGCACTTAGTCTTTAGTTTATTTAGAAACAAGAACCACCTCAAACGGAGCTCTAAAGCTCAAGATATGCTTAAAAATCTAAAGTATGTTCATAGTCCGATTAAGCTCTCCAACCCGACCACTCACTTTCATTCCATCAAACTTCTTTAATTTAACTCCAAAGGCTATAAATTTTTATATAGAGTTAGAAAAACATGTTATAAATCTAATGCCTTAAGAATCACCTCAATCGGAGGTCAGATGAAGGAGTTATGGCCAAACGAATCAAACATGTTCGTATCCTGATTCCTATCGAACATACTTTGGCGCAAACACCATAACTCTCATTAGATTGACTTCATTTTTAGACGGTTAGAAAGTAGACATCTAGGGCTACAATTTTTAGGAGGACCAAAAATTGAAATTTTGTCATTTTCTAGGTCAAAATACACGGAACATGTGAACTCACACGATCTGCCAGTGTGACCTACGGGTGAAAATGGTGCTCCTGGTTTGAAAACACACAATTCACACGGGCTGACCGTGTAACCTACGGGTTTCACCAATTTTTCACCCTCCAAGCCCCCTTCAAAGGTTCCTAAACCTCTCCTAACATTCCTTACCTCATATTCTTCTCCAACATTACAAAAACCACCACAAATCCATTGAACAACATCAAACATCATTGAATCTCATCTCCAAAGGATTCATCACACACATTCTTCCAAATTTCAACATATTCTTCTAACACTAGCAACAATTTGATATCTCAACTAGGTAGAAGCACGTCCATCATTCTCAAACTTTAAATAAACATAATCATACAAGAATAACTTCTCAATTCTCATTCTCATTTAAAAACTAAAGAAATGTTTGAACAAGCTTTACTTACATGTCAACACATACATCAACTTAATACAAAATAAAAAAGATGCTCATGTTTGATATGCCTATAAAGCTAGCAAAATGGTACTAACTTAATACAAAAGACTCCTAGCTATCTTGGAGTATCCGAATCCCTTGTAAGGTCGCCACCTTTCTCGGTCTGCACCTGAGGAGGAAAATTATTGGGTTGAGCTATACATCTCAGTGGCTAACTTAAATGGCAATGAGCCACACAATCAAACATATGAAAATATCCATATAGACCAACATTGAAATCTCAATTTTCACAATTTCAATACAAACCTCATAATTCAACACATCATTCCATTTAACACATTTGAAATCATTTATCATCCCATCATATAACACAATTCACATCATATCTTTAACACATCAAAATGCAAATGCAAACACAATTTGGCTCGAGGGTTCTGTGAACAAAACAGAAAAACCGAAGTTTACTCTGTAAACAAAACAAGTCCACTTTTTGGATCTCGTGGACCACAAGTGGGCAGTCGGGAAAAGGCTTAACGTCGACGTACACGTGACTACGAAACGGTTCCTCTCTCGCCCAAACACAATTTAATCACATACTCAATTCAATCATTCACAATCTCACATTCTCATGCTTAATTCAATCATTCTCAAATTCATAGTCTCATGCTTTTCTTTATCCAAAATGCCATGACACAATTCAATGGCATAATATGAACATACTTCCAATTTAACCATATCACAATATCATACATCATCAATGCATAACATACATCAAACACATCATAGCAATTCCAATTTATCAATGCAAGCATAAACATACACATATCTACACACACAAGGCAATTTGCTCATCACACAATAACTATAAATAAATTACCCACCTTATACTTTTGAAAATCCAACTTTAATGATGCCCTTCCTCTTGCTCTTGGTTAGGTTGTCCTTGGTTTCCTAACACAACCAAAAATTCTCATTCAATTTCTAATCCAAATGGAAATCCCCAAATTTCCATAATCATAACCAAATGAACTTAACCCTAATAAATCGCAAATCTAACCTACTCATAGTTCATCTAGGTTAGAAAACTCAACACCTAGCTTAGAAACCCAAAAACCCTATGGATCTCATCATTTTCTTCTTCCTCCAAGCATTACCAACATAACCCCTTTCTCTCTTTAGAATTTTTCCATCACAAAACTGCAACCCATTTCTTAACTAAAGCATGAAGAAGATGAAGAACTTACCTTAGAAAGCTTGATTATTCTTCTTTCCCACGAAAATTTCCTCCTTTTTCCTCTAGTTTTTCGATTTTTCTTCTCTTTCCTTCTCTCCCTCACGTTTTCTTCTTCCCCTCTTCGGCTTCCACGACACTCTCCCCTCCCCTATTCCAATTCATTTACTTAATCCCTTGTTTTACTCCTTGACTTCCCATTTTGCCCTTCACTAACATAGCCCTTCCCATTTTGCCCTTATTTTGTCTTTTTGTGTCTCTACACCTCCAACCCATTAACTCCACTTTAATTCTAACTAACTACCCATCTTTCCAACTAATTTCAATGTTTATTCAAGCCTACTTAATTTAATAACCAAAAAATAATAATTAAGCAAACAAACAAGCATACATAAATCATTAAACAAATAATAAGGAAAAATTCAAAACAAATCGGGATCCAACAATGGATGTGTTGATAGGTTTAAGTGACTCACAATGGTTTTCTAGCAAGACAAGTGTGCTCTTGTGTTAGTTACCATATTACTCACTATAACTTTGGGACACTTTTCTCTAAATGGAACATGGTCATGTCTTTGATCCACGTGGGTGTAAAGCTAAACATGACCATCGACACAAATGTGTTAATGGGCATATCTCTCTGTTTAAATTTTTATCTTAGCCAATTTTCCACCGAATTTCACATTTATGAATCAAAACATAGACCCAAATCATAAAAGAAAAAAATGGAACCCATATTGATAGGAGTAAATTATACTATGTTTTACTAGATGTTTAAGTGTGTTTTAAAGTATTTCTTAGACAATTATCATGTGTATAAACTTAAATTTATGTTATTGTTAATGTTTATATGTATTTTAAGTGTTTGTTTTGTTTAAACCAAGAATTACATCCTAATTTTATGTTTCAAAGGGTGTTTGATTTGTTTTTGAGTGTATGGAAATAGGATATTGAAGAAAAGAGAAGAATTGAAAGCATCAAAGTAGGTCATGATTTGACTTTCTTGTCACCATCGAGATAGAGAGCGTAGATAACAATTCTAGCTAATTTTAACTTTTCCAGATCGCGCGTCTTTCTGTAATTTTAATATTTTTGGAACCAAATTAAGCAAGGAAACCCTAGAAAGAACCTTAGAATCCTTAAGAACTATTTAAGAAAGTAAAAACTAAAAAAAAAGTTAGCATCCATCATACGAAAGTGGATCAAAGTGGAAGATCAAGAACAACATCTTATTGATATGTAATTGGATTTCTAAGATGTTTATTACATTCGTGAGTTTCTAAATTTCTTATTAAGGTTTATTCCATAGTTTTTTTGTGATTTTAATCTTTATTCATTAAAAACATATTTTGTGTTGTGTTAATGGGGCATGTTCATACTTTGGCAATAAATCGAGAGAGTGAGTTAAAAGTAGTTTGATTAATTTGCACAACGAGAGCTAGTTAATTAATGTCATATGATTAACAAATAAACTATCATTAGAATAGAGATCTTGCATGAGAACTTGATTATTCAATACATAGCTTCAAATCTAGTTGAAACGTTAGAAAAGTTATGTGAATCAAGAGATTGCAAAATCTAAAATTTTCATATTCAATTAGGGTTAATCAATTAGGTTTAATTGGTTAGGTCTTGAGAGAGAGTAATCAACCCCTTAGAAAATCTAGGATCGACACATACTTGAATCAATAATCATTAGGGGAACAAAATAGCGAAGAAATAGATCCTATACATTCATCCTTAAATAATTGTGGCAGCTCAACTATTATTTGTTATTTGCTTGATTTTATTTAATCGCTTTAATTTCTATTATTATTTTTCACTTATATCATATTTTATTACCTTATACAAATTTATGTTCAATTCGTTTGAGCTAGTTCCTTATGGGATTGATACCTTTCAATACTACAAGTTACGATTTGTATACTAACAGGTATTGAGAGTTTTATTATCAGATGTAAAACTTGCTCAATAAGTTTTTGACGTCGTTGTTGGGGAACTTAGTTGAGGAAGATTTAAATTCCTTTGATTTAAGGAATTTTTAACTTTTCTTGTGATTATGGTACAGAATTACAAGAAATTAAAAAAAGGAAGTTCGGATGCAAAGTAGAAGACACATCAATGTGGATATCATAAGATAAGAATGCGGAATCCGAAAAGTTGAATGCCAAGAAGATATAGAAAGAACGATGGTAGAGGAAATACATCACAGAGGGCAAAGGCCCCTTATGGACTTCATGAGGCCAAGGTTCAATGCCTATCATTAAGATATTACACGACTAGCAGTACAACCGACACATGATATGTTTGAAGAGATGGCGAATAATAGCTATTTTTGGAAATCAAAATGAAGTAAATAGCAGTCAACCTTCCAGGACCCCAAAGGGATGATTGACACAAATTCAACGACAATGTTGCAGGTTAAGATTGACAATCTCACCATCTAATTGAACAACCTGACAACCACCTCCTTCTCTCTATTCAAAACAATTCAACAAGGATGTGATTTATACTAATGAGAGAGCCATATCACAGTTAATTGCTTCCTAGTGAAAAACAACAACTTACAGTAAAGCACAAGTTGGTCGGGGAGGTAATGATCCTTATTGGAACACATATAGCATAGGGTGGCAGCACTACCTATATTTTTTTGGTCTAACAATGCAAGGACTTAAATGGTAATTCAAGGCCCACTAGGATTTCAATAAGATAAGTCTAGTTCATGGGATTCAAACTTAGACAAGATCACAAGCATGGAAGAGGCCCAGAAAAGGTAAAAAGGGATATTCGAGCAAGTAACGAACAATCATGGCTCTTCCATTCATAACTTAGAGGTTTAACTGGGCCAACTTGCCAATAAATTATGTACGAGAAGTGTGGAAAGCTTTCTGAGCAATATGGAAGTAAATCTAAGATAGCAATTTAAGATTATCATACTTAGGAGTGAGAAAGAGCTAGAAGAACTAGTAGAAGAACAAGTTAAACCCTACCTTGTAGAGGATCAAGAGGAGAAAAGAACAAAGACCCTAATGGCGTTCCTGTGTGGAAAGCTTTCTGAGCAATATGAAAGTAAATCCAAGAGAGCAATTTAAGATTATCATACTTAGGATTGAGAAAGAGCTAAAAGAACAAGCTAAACCCTACCTTGTCGAGGATCAAGAGAAGAAAAGAACAAAGAACCTCCTTACATTCCTCGTCCACCTTTCCCGCCAAAAATACCATTCCCATAAAGACTTCATAATAAAAAAATTGGAGACAAAATTTGTAAATTTCATGGAAAAACTAAAGAAATTGCAAATTACCTCACCCTTTGTGGAAGCTTCGAAGAAGACACCCACATACATGAAGTTTCTTAAGGATATATTAACCAATTGGATTTGGGATGACAATCAAATAATCGCCATAATAGGAAGTTGCAGCTCCTTATTACCAACCTCATCATGTTTAACAGATCCAGGGAGTTTTACCATATCCTGTGGAGTTAGTAATTTAGAGTTTTCTAAATGTTTATATGACTTAGCTACAGATATTAATCTTATGCTTTTCTTAATTTTCAAGAAATTGGGGCTAGGAGATAGGAAACTAACCTCATGGTTATTTAGTTGACCGACCAATCAATAAAGAAACCATTAGGCTTGGTGGAAGATGTGCCCGCGAAAGTTGATAAGTTTATCATTCCTATCGATTTCGTCATGTTAAACTTTAAAGAGGATCAAAATTGTCCACTAATTCTTAGCTTACCATTTCTGAGCACTAAAAAAGATTTGGTAGATGTCCATAAAGGCAACCTCATCCTTTAAATAGGTGATGAACAATTGAAATTAAATGTGAATAAGGTATCAAAGAATCTAAAGGAGGGCAATTCATTCATGAGAATTAATGAAGTCAAATCTTTAAAGGAGCGAGAAGAAGAAGAACAGATGATAGCGAAGATTACATTTGAAGGACAAAAGGAAGTCTCTATTCAAGAAACTGATGAAGAAGAGAATAAAGAACAGATGAAAATGGACATAAAGGTTGAAGAATATAAGGAAGTCTCTATTCACAAAGCAGAAGAAGAAGAGACTAGGGTGAATGAAGAAGAAAGAAAACAATTCACCTTCTTAGAGGACAAACTATTGGATTCAATAAACGATTCGGGGAGTTTTATCATTCTCTGTTCTGTTGACATTTTGTTATCGAAAAGGGCATTACTTAACTTAATTGGAATTTTAGTTTGATAAATTATGCCCTTCTAATTATCTTGCAACATGTAGCTTATTTATAGGCTACTAAACTAGAATTAGGTGACACGAGTGGATGCAAGTCACTCATAATATACCCAGGTTGAGCAAAGAAGGAAGAATACACCTAACTAATGACTATAATTTTGTGCCACTTGGGAGGCAACCCAAGAATTAGGATTTGTTATTTATTTTATTTTATTTTATCTTCTTTTATATTTTATTTTCAGTTTATTTAATTGGTGCTTTGTCACTTGTAGGGAGTGAATTGTTGGAATTTCATGGTTGGAAGTATCTCCAAATTATATCACTCGCACCATCATCGCCAAAATACCATAAGTATTGTTGCTCTAACTTTGTTTTTATTGTTCTTTATTTATATTTCTTTGAATTATTTTATTTTACACATTAAGGATAATGTATTATTTAAGTGTGGGGATGCATATGCTTTGCATATCATTTATGTATGTAAATTGGCATTTGTATTGAGTTATTTTTTATTAGGTTAACGTAGTGTAAATATTTTGTTGCATATGTGTGAATTGTAGAAATGTGTCAATGGCAAGAATTGAATAGAATTAGTTTAGCTTTGAACATGATCATTTAATTGTAAAGGCATAGTAAATTATGAATTTAATATTTTAAATACTTTTGGGATGAATATGCATGTTAATTAGAATATGACACCTACTCTTTCCTTTTATGAAATTTTTTGTATACATTTATAATTATAGTCATTTAAATTGGTTAGCATTACTAGTACACTTTTATGAGGATGATCGACTAAAAAGAAATGATGTAGCCTAAAGCAAAAAAAAAGTGTTAAATAAATAACTATTTTGCTAACCCTTTTTAAGAAAATTGGATCAAGAATAGAGCTAGTAGTCAATTGAGAGTTGTGATATAACTGAGTAACCAAAGGCATTTATGACAAAATGTTTGTCTTTGTGTCAACAGGCTAGAATGACGCTCCAACCAAGCTAAATAAAAAATGTGACCTAGTTGAGTAATCAGGGGATATTCATGACAAAGTGTTTGCCTTCACATCAAAAGACTAGGTTATCATTCAAGAAAATAAAAAAAGGTGTTGTAATAAATAAATCTATTGATCTTTTACAAATAGCAAGAATTTTCATGAAAGGATACTTAGTGATAGTTTGCCTTTTTAATTGATTAATAATAATAAGTGCATGCTTACATGTCCTATAGGTGTATGAATAAGGTGTTAATATTTTGATTGATATGTATATTCAATTCAAAGCACTTAAAACATGAAAGGAATAAGTTAGTGTGATGGCACATTTTGAGTGATTGGTATTTAAGGTTAAGTTAATTTCATCAGATTTGAAGCCATTGTATCATTATTGTATTGTTTTATGAATTTATGATTATGTGTTTATGTGTATTTTTTTTGTTTATGCTTTTAGTTTTGCTTAAGAACAAGCAAAGGTTTAAGTGTGGGAATGTTGATAGGTGTAATATACTACGTTTTACTAGATTTTTAAGGGAACTGAACCTTAATTTTATGTTTCAAGGGGTGTTTAATGTGTTTTTGAGTGTATGAAAATAGGACATTGAAGAAAAGAGAAGAATTAGAAAAATGGAAGCCAGTCATGATTATGACTTGCTTGTCACAACTATAACAAAGAACGCAAATAACAATTCCAGCTAATTTCACCTTTTCTAGCTTATGTGTCTTTTTGTAATTTTAACATTTTGGGGCTATTTTCAAAACCAAATTAAGTGGGAAAATCTAGGATCGACACGTACTTGAATCAATAATCATTAGGGGAACATAATAACGAAGGAATAGATCCTATACATTCATCTTTGAATAATTGTGGCAGCTCACTTATTATTCATTGTTTGCTTGATTTTATTTAATTACTTTAATTTCTGTTATCATTTTTCACTCGTATCATATTTTATTACCTTAGAAAAAG
>JAOTAZ010000218.1:13742325-13754323 GCA_025629785.1 Erythroxylum oxycarpum
GTTTCATATTGCCTTCTGTGTATATCCTATAATCTAGGACTCCCATGTGTATAAATTTACGTTATCAGTGATGAATACAATTGACTCAAATTCTTTATATGCTAGGTAACTTTGGAGCTCACATTTTAAGATGTTTTTACAAGAAGAATTATTATAAGAGTGAGAGCTAGTTTTGCTCCATTGTGTGAAAGGAGTGAGATGAAAAGAGTTTCCAAGATAAAAGAGATGGAAAATATGAAAGATGAAATGTAGCATAAAAACTAGCTAGAAATAATTGTTTAAAGAAAAAACTCTAGGATTAACAATACCAAATGAAAAATTTATGTGAATGATCTTTAAAGAAGTATAAGGACCCCGTTATAACGATGGAGAGATATTAGGTTCGAATGTAAAGACTAAAGTATCCTCGACTTACCTATTAAGTTATGATTAAAATTATAAACTTTTCTATAGGATCAAAGATTCAGTGTACTTCTAGAAAATGAATCATTTATACTTTGTGTTCATCTTTTCAAAATTAGGGAGAAGAATGAGTTTTATATAATGATAAATAAGAGCTTGAGAAAATTTAGTTACCCAAGCTCTCCAACATCACTATATTAGACCTTTTCAAGAGTTTTAAATGAATCATTAGGATATCCCTCGATTGATAAATTAAAAGATTCAATAACAATTATAATGAAATAATATATAAAAGTAATGTAAAACTAATAATTTTTTACACTAAAATAAAATTAGGGCATAATATTCTCAAAGTTTCTCAACAAGAGGTAATGCTTATTGATGCTCCTAGTAATTCCTTATTAAGACCTTAAATAATTAAAGGAATATGTATTTAATAATGCCTTTTTAAATTTTGTTGTTAATGAGAAGATTCAATCATTTTAAGCATAATATTAGCTTTTATTACTTTTTCAATTATAATTCAAATAACTTAGTGAAACTCGATTAAGTTTGTAGATAAAATATCAAAAGAATTATTTATAAGATGGTGATCGCTTATAAATATTTGTACAATATACTATTATAAACACTATATGCTTATATGACAGTTGAACCTCAACATGAGTAATACCTTATTCTCTGGTGTATGAGAACAAAGCAATAATCACTCTTGAGGTTAAGATTTCTTCTTTTAGGGTCCTCTTGAAGATGAAATTATAAAAAGTTGAATAAGTAAAGATACATCATGAATAATTCAACCTAATTGAAGGAAAGAGGTTATTTATTATTTGCCATGGTCAATTCTAACAGCAATGGATTGCTTGAAAATATGATATAAAAACAAAGATAAAAATAGTCTTACCAAAAAATTTGATTTTGAAGAAAATTCTTCTAATACAAGAAGATCAAAATAGGCAAATGTTCTCCTAGTAAAGAATTCATATGTTGTGAATAAACTTTTCTCTAATAGCGTGTTAATTTCAAGTACCATAGATGGGGAAGATTTATCTAAATCAGTAAAATGTAAAGGTCTTGAGAAATGTTTTTGATAAATTTTCTAGATTGAAAATTAATAAATATTGAGATAGATAAAGAAAAAGAAATCTTATTAGACAAAAAAAAGTGATAAATATCAGTTTAGGGAAAATCTAAAGCAATCTCACTTAGATGATAACTAACAAATGATGGTTTAGGAAAAAAAATTAAAATAAAATAAAAATAATCATATGCATACATCAAGAAATGGCTTTGCATTCACCATTGGGAACATATTGTAAACATGGTTAAAATAGTCATTTACCATGTTACGATTTTCTATTAGATATGAAGGGTCGATTTACATTGCATTGCCTACTTATAAATCAATCAATGTGATACATCAACCAATATTAAAAAAATTAGAAAATAAATGAAATTTTTTAACAAAAGCTAAACTTATATAACATTGCAAAGGCTCAATGTATACACTGGCTACCTTAGCAACTAAAAGAGACTCTAAGAGAGATTCTGGATCATAAGAATTACATGGGTAACAACCTTATAAGTGCTATAAGTTCCTTATCCTGAAGCTATCTTTGACTCGATCTCTATATGCCATGAGAATTTCTCTTATCCAATTTATTGTCTTTTTAGCTAGGACATGCTTCTCCATCTCCGTATCTTTATGAATTCTAGTATTTCTTCCCCTTCATATAGTGTAAATGGAGTATATGAATGCGGTTTTGAATATGATGTCATCCTACTCCATATCATATGTTGTGTTGTTAGCCCAAACTAATATAATTGTGATTGAACACAAGTTTTCTATATCATTTGATGACAATTTCATGGTTTTTGTTATAATTTTTGGCTCGTATTGTTGGATATTGTGCTTAATTTAGCTCATGAGTGCTTGTTTTGAATTAATATAGTTTGAAGGTAAAATTGTCACAAATAATTAGTAATTGCACTAAATTGATTTTTAATAATTGATACTGCAAACTACTATTTTTCATTTTAGGATATTCAAGAAGTAGAGCCAAAGAGTGAAGAATAAGAACACAAGTCAACGAGGTAATAGGCAAAGTTCGCTGCGACGAAATCAGCAAATTATTGAAGAAACCTTTCGGGAAAGGTTCGCCGCGGCGAAACCACAAAAAACTCCAACAAAACCTTTCGGGAGAAGTTCGCCGTGGAGAACCTTCGAAGACCCGAACCATTTTCGAAAGTTTTACCTACTGTGCAAACCCGACCCAGCAATGTATTTTGAAAAGAAACCTATTTTGGGGTACGTTGGAGAGAGAGTCGACATATATATTGATTCATATTCCATCATTTGGAGAAGAGGGGACGACTCCATCATTCTCCCATATCTCCCTCATTTTTCCTCCATCTTTTACCATCGATCATCTTGCCATCCAAGTCTCTCGCATCTCTCATCTCTCTCTCATTTTTCCTGCATTTTCATCGCCGACTTCCATCATAGGTAGCTTGGATTCTCTCCTAGTTGTGAAGCCTCCGAGAACTATTCGTGGCTAGGCATTTTCCCTTCCTCTTAAAGATGTAGCAATGACTAGAGTTCCATGAGCTTAAGAGGGGAGTAGTTAATCCATGTTCAGTTATGAGTTTATAAATTCCTAGGTTTAGAATTTGTGATTTGTAGTTGAACATACTTGATTATAGTTTAATCAAGTGTTGGATATTCAATGTGTGGTTTGGATTTATTTATGTAGAACTTTGAGCTTAAATATATGAAGTCTCATAAATATCTATTTGTGATCTTGTTGATTCTCTTTTATCTTGTATAGTTGTGTTTGATATTGAGTTGATTCTAGATTTCAAAGTGACTTGTTGTATGGACTTATCCACTACACACACTAAAAGCATTTAACAAGGTTTTAAGAAATAGAGTCCCATTGATTAAGATCTTGGATTTAAAGAGTTCTTTAAGGTTTACCCATTTGAAACTTAGTGATTTCCACTCCGACCAAATTAGTTTCGAACTATGATAACCAAAGCTCATTTTCAAGAGAATTTTATCACTTATTTACTCATTTGTTTTAATCTTTCCATTTTCTATTCCAAAAAATAAAAACAATAAATTTTACATACTTTTTACAATTCATTTTAGTTCAATTAATGTTTTCAAACCCCCCTTTTCCCAATTAGTTTTCATAGCATGACATATAGATTAACTTAGGTCCATTCATTTAGGTTCCAATTAAGTGAAACGACCCTAGGTTGAACCCTATATTGCAATCCTTGGATTATTTTTTATTTTACCTCCAAGGGTAAGAACAAAGGTTTGAATCACTCGTTCATGAAAATAGTCGTATTAAATCTTCAAAGGATGAAAAACAAGAAGAGGAATAGATGAAAAAGGATATAAAGCTTGGAAAATATAAGGAAATCTCTATTCTAAAAGAGAAAGAAGAGGGAATGACGGTGATTGTAGAAGAAGAGCAATTCACCTATTCACAGGACAATCTGCTTGATTCAACAGATGATTCAGGGAGTTTCATCATTTCCTATTTTATTGAATTTTTTTATCAAAAAGGGCATTATTGAACTTGTATTTCTTAATTTTATTAATCAGTCATTTTTATTATTGTGAAACAAGTAGCTTATTTACAGGTTACTAAACTACCATGTGGAGAAAGGGTGGCAATAAACCACTTACCACATACCTAGGTCGAGGATAGCAGACATCATACATCAAGCTAATAACATTAAACAAGTGCCACTTAAGAGGCAACCCAAGAATTAAGATATTTTTTATTTAATTTTATTTTCTTTTATTTTTGGTATTTTGTTAATTTTATTTTATTATGTTTATTTTATAGGGAGTGAAGTCCTAGATATTTATGGCATAGAGTGTCTCCAAATTCCATCCCCCACACCATTACCACCTCAATCTCAATAAGTCTTCTTGCTCTAATTTTTTCTTTGTTGTTATTTATCTTTATTTGTGTTGTTTCTCTTTCCATATTGAGGACATTGAGTTGTTTAAGTGTGGAATGTATATGAAATTACATATCAATTACGTGTGAATTTTGCATTTGTTTATATCATGTGTGTATGAATTTTGCATTGGTATATATCAATTATGTGTGAATTTAATAATTGTTTAGTTTTTTTATTAGGTTGGCATTATGATTATGATATATGCATTGTATGAATATGTTAATGGTAAGAATTGAATGGAATTAGTTTAGTTTTAAACACAGTCATTTAGATTGTAAAGGCATAGTATCTTGCGAATTTTTTGTTTTAAGTGTCTTTGGGATGAATACACATGTTAATTAGGATTATTCTTTCACTTTAGGAAATTTATTTGTATAAACTTATAACTATAGTCAATTAAATTGGTTAGCATTATTAGTACCCTTTTATGAGAATGATTGACTAAGTAAAAATGAAGTAGGCTAAGAAATTAAAAAAATATTCCGCTGGCCCTTTTTAATAAATTTGGGTTAAGAATAAAGTTGCTAGCTAGTTAAGAGTCGTGATGTAGTTGAGTAACTAGAGGCATTCATAACAAAATGTTTGTTTTCACATCAAAAGACTAGAATGACACTCCAACCAAGCTAAATAAACACCGTGACCTAGTTAAGTAACCGAGGGACATTCATGACAAGTTGTTTACCTTAACATTAAAAGATTAGGTTATCGTTAAAGAAAATATAAAAAATGGTGTTACAACAAATATACTTACTAATCTTTAAACAATAGCAAGAATTTTTGTGAGAGGTCACTTGGTAATAGTTCGCCTTTTGGATTGATCAATAATTAATGCATGCTTACAGGTGCTATAGGTGTATGAATAAGGTGTTAATATTTTGATTGATATGTATATTTAAATAAATTACCTAAACATAAAAGGGATAAGTTAGTATGTTGGCATGTTTTGACTGATCAATGTTTGGGGTTAAGTTCATTCCATGAGATTTGATGCCATTGTACCATTATTGTATTTTTGCATTATTGTGTGATTTTATTTTTGCTTGAGGAAAAGCAAAGGTTTAAGTGTGGAGATGTTGATAGTTGTAGATTATAATATGTTTTTCTAGGTTTTTAATTGTGTTTTTAAGTATTTCTTAGATGTTTTGTGTATAGGCTTAGAATTGTGTTCTTATTAGTGTTTATATATTTTTTAAGTATTTGATTGGTTTAAAGCAAGAATTTGATCTTAATTTTATGTTTCAAGAAATGTTTGATGTATTTGGGAGTGTTAGAAATCAGAAAATTTAAGAATGAAGAAGATGGAGGAAGCTTGAAGGTGTCACAATTGTGCACAATTAAGCACGATTGTGATAGAGGCTAAACAACATAAAGCATGATCGTGACTCTATGTTCGTGGACATGATAGAGACTTATCCAGGTGCAAGTTTTTTTTTGTGTTTTAAGGGTTCTGGGCTATTTTTGGAACTGAATGAAGTGGGGAAACCTTAGACACAACCCTAGAACCTTAATGTACTATTTAAGAACGTGAAATACACCAAAAAATGTAGCAAAAACTATATCAAAAAAGATATAGGAGGAGACATGAAAAAAAGCTTTAAAGAAAGTCTAGATTTCCAACTCAAGACTCAAACTGATTTTTCTTTCTTTTCTCTTTATTTTAAGAAAAGCTTTAAAGAATTTCTATATTTCTAGCTCAAGATCCAAACTAGTTTTTTTTCTTTATTTTCCCTTTATTTTAAAAAGAGCTTTAGAGAAATTCTACATTTCCAACTCAAGACTCAAACTAGTTTTTCTTTCTTTTCCCTTTTTTCATAATTTTGGATGTTTATTTGGATTTCTAGGATGCTTAACGTGAATATAGTTTTTAGAACCTTATTAGGGATTGTTCTTGAATTATTTTGTGAACTTTATTTCTTGTTGAATTTAATACATTGGTGAATGATTGTGATAATATTTTTTCTTATACTTGGTAATAAATCAAGAGAGTGAGTCAAATAATTAGTGTTAAGGTGTAGAAAGAGAGTTAACAACTTAATAGACCTATAATTATCAGATTAATTAACAATTGAAGAGATATCTTAATTATGAAATTAGTTATCTATAGGAGTTTTATGAATCGAGAGGTTACAAATCTATCATTCATTATAAAATTCAATTAGGGTTACTTGATTAGATATCGAGGGAGAGTAAACAAAACCTTAGGATATCTTGGATCAAACATAAATTGAATCAACAAGATTAAAGGAAATAAAGCAAGGATATAACAGTTCCTAAGTCTTTAAATTTGATCAATATCAAATTCATTGACAGTTTACTTATCAATTCTTATTTATTTTGTTTTATTATTTGATATTGATTTTATTTCAAATCAATTTTTGAATACCTTAGACAAAATTCCTATTCAAAATTTTAGGTGTCTATAGTTCTCATAGGATTGTTACCTTTTAATACTACAAGATACAATTTGTATGCTTGTGATATTGAGAGTTTTATTATATATAAAACTTGCTCCACATTTGGGAGTAAAAGGGGACGTCGTTCTTCAGTTTAGTAGTCTTAGCTGGTGGAAAATACTTTTAAAAAACTTCTCCATCACTTGTTCCTATGTAGTGACTGATGATCGTGTCTTTAAGTTCAACCATTGTTTGGCCTTCCTCCTTAAAGAAAAAGGGAATCATCGAAGTCTGATGGCAATATCATTAGTTCCATTGATTTTAAGTATATTGCAAACCTCCAAAAAATTTGAAATATGCACATTTAGATCTTTATCTTTGAGTACATAAAAATGGACTGACTGTTGCACCATCTGTATTATACTCAGCTTAATCTCAAAGTTATTGTCACCCACGGTTGATTTCACGATGATAGATTTTGCTTCAGTCAAGTTTGGTCTAGCATAGTCAAATATGGTTCTTAGTTGGTCAACCATATTGTGTGATTCTTTAATATCTACTCGACCACCCAAGTCTTCTATTTGATGATCTAGTTTAAACTCTCATAATTGCGTCCTACGAAGATTTCTATGTGTTGTTCTCTTGATTTCTGGATCTACATTGATTAAGCTCTTATAATTGCTCCTAGTCATAAAATGACCAAAAGTCAAGATCTACAAATAAAAAGAAAACTAAACAAGTTAATAAAATAAAATATAAATGACTAGAGTAAGAAAATCTAGGTGTTCCTAATATTAACGTCTTTGGAAATGGCTCTAAAAACTTGATTGACTAAAGATAAGGTTAATATTAAAATTACTACAAATGCACATCGTAGCTGTAGCTAGCATAGGCAAGTACAAGCCGATGCCATAATAACAATAAGTACTAGTGATTACCCTCTTTTATTATCTAACCTATGACTCAGATTTTGGATTTTTATTAAAAATTGCGCTAAACAAATAAACTAAAATTGGAAACAATAATGAACGCAAGACAAAAAGATTACTTAGAAAAATCAATATCAAATAATAGTGTTTAGGTGATGAATCCCCCTAAGAATCATTGAATAATTAAAATTATCATGCAATTATATTATTGATTATTAGACCATGAAAATTCCTATCTTATATTAATATCTCTCTTGGGAATATTTACAACTAATCCATTAGTTGATTAACAGAAATATTTATAGTTAAAATCCTTAGGATTGTGTTATCAATTTATGAATTTCGCTATTAGTCTTGACCCTAATCCAGAGGATTTATGTCAACCTATTTCTAGGTTTGCATATAACTCCTTCTAATTATGGTATATCTATTAAAAAAAGGATTTCTTAATCTCAATTATATGAAATCAAATCATGTACTAACATTCCAGATATGTTTAAACAAGAATAAAATGTACAATTGAATCACAATAAATCAATCAATATAATTGCATTGAATAAAATATTAAAACATATTGTTGTTGTAAACTAAGGTCATCACACTTAGAAACTAAACATGTTTAGTTACTCATAGAAAATGAAATCAATAGCAAACATGCATAAGAGAAACTAAAAGGCAAAGAAATCATAATTCTAAATCTTCCTTTTTTCTTCTAAAGAGTCTTCTTGTAAGTTTGGATTGGACGTAGCTTTCTATCAGATATCTTGATCTTAACTTCATGTTTTCCTTTTCCCTTGGTCAAAATCCTCACCTTTGAATGTTACTTATGACCTAAAATTGCTTAATAATTCAACTCTTTCTTCTTTGCCTTCACTCATGCCTTTTATAGTAAAAATTAGGGTTTTTGGGATATATACAGTCACTTACACGAGCATGTAGAAAATTGTGTATAATAAAAAACACTTGAATTTATGATTTTACATGGGCACAGAGACTTACACAGGTAACATACATGGCCATGTATTTCAAGAAACACAGACATGTAACTTCATATGACCAAAACTCAAATTCTTAATCTTCACCTGTTTATAGACACTTATACCATCACAGAACACAATTATATAAGTCCCTAGTTGCTTTAAATATTCATTTTTGGGTAAATTTTAAATATTCATTTTATACCATGTTTTCATCCAAATTCTTCTCCTTTTGTTTCATGAAGGCAATTATAACCTATAAATGCACTGGGAGATAATTAAGTACCAAATATACTTCAAAATTATAAAATATCAAACAAAATACAATAAATATGGGTGTATAATTATAGTCAAATTAGCATTTACCAATCCTCATTAGCCAAACCATAAAATTGCACGTTGGTCTGTAACATGTTCAATAGTGTTGTTTGATGTTAAATGTAATCATTTTCATTTATGGTATTGTAATTCATTGTTGGTTCATATTAAACCTTAGCCTCATGAAGTCCATAAAGGTCTTTTGTTGTTCTCCTTGGTTTCTTTCCTCCACCATTGTTCTTTTTATTACTTCTTGACATTTACCTTTTTGAATCTCTTTTTCTTGCTTTGTGATGTCAAAAACTTTGAATTCTTTACCTTTCTTAAACTCCTCATAAATCTTATTGATAATTATATATAAAAAGACTTTCATACTATAAGTATACAGATCATATCTTAAAGTATAAAAGATATCATTCTCAGAAGGATTAGATTAGGCACCTGACAACTTGAATGCACTTTGTCTAAGTTAATAAAAGATTTAATTAATTAAATTAAATTAGATTAATTGAAATTGAATTTAACTAATAAAACTAAATAATTGAATAAGTGAAGCTAGCAATAAGAATGAAGCTTACATTATTGCAATAATTAAATTAGGTTATGTAGGTGACCGTATATCTTAAAAATACCTCAATTTATGACTTCACACAATTGCAAGAGCTTACACGAGTAATATAAAAGGTCTTGTATCTTCACACTAGTAAAAAGAGTGCGTTCTAAGATCCACACATTTGCATTGAATTACACGGTCACTATACTCATCCATGTATCTCTAAATTTATTTTAAATCTTGGTTTTATACCATAATTTTACCTAAATTCTTCTCCTTCTGGTCTATAAAGACAATTATCACCTACAAACACACTTTAAAAAATAAGTACCGAAAATACTATAGAACTATTAAATAATAAGCAAAACACACTAAATATAAGTATATAAATATAGTCAATTAATTGTTTATCATAAAGCACCTTTTAATAATGGTTTCAACATATTCTTTTTCACTAAAAATTGGTGTCTTATGAGGAAAACAATAGTTGAAGTAGTTTAGGATCCTCAAAAAGCTTAATAACACCTTCATCACCTTGATTCCTAAAGGTAAGGAACATACGTCTTTAAAATATTTTAGGCCAATCTATTGTTATAATTCATTATACAAGATAATTTATAATGTTATTATAGAAAGACTAAAATATATTTTCCTTGATCCCATTGATCCTACTCATTGTTCTTATATAACTAAGACACATATTGATGATAATGTTGCTCTAGCTCAAAAACTGTTCAAGCAATACAATAGGAGAAACGGTAAAAATTATGCTTTTAGAATTGATTTTAAGAAAGCATATGATATTGTTGACTAGAGATTCATTCTAAACATCTTAAGGGCTTTTGGTTTCCTAAAGATCTTCGTTGACTGGGTATCTTAATGTATCACGTCAGTATCTTACAAAATCCTTATTAATGGCTAACCTTATAGGCTTATTCATATAGCTAGAGGTATCAGATAGGGAAATCCTATCTCCCCTTATCCATTTTCCATGTTTTTAGAAGTCCTCACAAGACTCCTAAAATGAACTCTTAGTAGGAATTAAAGCTTTAATTTTCATTTCAAAAGTAATAAACTCAACATCATTAGCCTAAGTTTTGCGGATGATGTTTTTATTTTGTCTAAAGAAAAAATCAATTCAGTCACCACAATATCCAAAGCCCACAAGTTATTTAAGAAGATCTCTTGTATGGCTATTAATAATGAGAAATACAAACTCTTCATCTCTAATGATTCTATTCATTAATCTACAAAGATTTCTTCTATCACAAGCTTCAAAGAATCTCATCTTCCTCTAAGATATCTTGGAGTTCTAGTCTCTTCTATTAATCATGCATTCTATAATTTTAAGTCTCTTTTAGATAAAGTCAAGAAAAAAAAATAGAGAATTGGAGCTCTAGAACTATCTCTCTAGCAGGAAGATGTCAATTGATAAACTTTATATTTTTCTCACTTACCAATTATTAGGGTGCACACATTTTATTTCTTAAAATTGTGACAAAGGTAAAAAAAAGACACTTTTCATAAACTTCCTTTGTTCTGCGAGTGGTAGAGGTAGTTACAAAGTTAGTTGGCTTAAGGTATGCAGGCCCATGAAACATAGTGGACTAAGGGTTCTTCTAATCAAAATAGTAAAATTTTCCTACTTATAAAAAGACTTTAAAGATTATTAACATATAAACAATCTATAGGGGTCATATGGGTGCATTCCTACTATATAAAAGATTAGAACTTATAAAATACCATTATTCATATCAATGCCTCTTCACTTATGAAATTCTTACTTAAGATGAGGAATATCATCAGAGGATCATGTAAACATGTGATCAATGATGGTAGGAATACTTCTTTTTGGCAAGATTAGTGGTCTCCCTTTGGTCCTTTGGTTGCTATGACAGAAGAAGCTCCCTTATAAGGAACCTTACCCTCCAATATCATATTTTCTAAAACCATCTCCATTATACCTTTTAACCTTATTACCATCGTCTGCATTATTTGGTTTCGTATCAAATCTTGTTCTCAAAAATTCTAAAGAGGACTTAATTATGTGTATGCATACTCTTATCTTATTTTCACTAATGCACTTTATGGTCAACCATCAGGAATAAACTTCATACAATACAAAGAATAGTCAACTTTTCTTCTTTACCAAACTAGTGTATCGGATGTAAATCTTCCATTGAAAATGTTGAATATATTTTCTTTTAGTACCAATACAATTAGTACACATAAGTTACAGTTATTCAACTTTGCAACCATGCCATGTAGGAAAATCCCGGTCCATGTATCATATACACGAGGTGCAGAAAAAAAAATTTTTTGTTGCCGGGACCTTCCCGAAAGCCAGGATCCATGTGTCTGTATACAAACTCAAACCTGAATAGCCAATAGAGACTATCTCTAAAGGTATCCACGCAGAGATCAGAAAACCTAACCGGGGCA
>JAOTAZ010000218.1:13779180-13792616 GCA_025629785.1 Erythroxylum oxycarpum
ACCTGCAAACACACGCCGCAGTATAACCTGCAAACACCTTCGGGTGGGGTGTGGGGTGTGGGGTCCAACATCAAACCCTCCGTTATGTGATTTTGTGCTATATTCGTGACTTTGTAAATAATTTGATGTGTCATTTTCTGTGAAGAGTTTTGAAACTTGAAAATATTTTATTAATATGACATTATATGAAATAAATGAATAAATGAAAGATGGTTTTTGCTTATTGCTTCTTTATTAAGTTATTATCCACGGAGCCGTCGTGCTCATCCCCATTTACCCCTCTTCAGGTTTCAAGCAAGAAATTGAGCAAAATGCATCGGGAATTGATTTTGGAGTCATGCTTTGAGAAATCAAAGCTTTTACTTGGTTATCATACTTTGTATTTTGTTCTTTTGTAATTGGGCCAAATGCCCTCTAAAGCATTGTATTGCTTTATTTCCATGTAAAATTTGAGGTTGTAAAGGTTCAATGTATTTTGTATATGTTTCCTTTAAGTTTGAAGTTTAGATTGTGTAGGGTATATATTTCCTAAATATGTATGGAAGTAAGAGTTTTGAATTTAGAATGTAGCTTGTATATGTTTCTTAAAGAACGTATGGATGGATGGTTGAGAATGTTTAAGAATGAGATTGTATTTCAATTATGAGTTTGGAAATGAGATAATGATGATAGATTGAGAAATGCCTAGAAACCCTAAGATTGTGATATTGCTGCCCATTGAGTTGATTGTTGAGATTGTTGGAATGGATTGTAGTTGGATGATTGACAATTGGGAAGATAGAAGTGATTTCTATGCAGGTTGTAGTTTGGATGTTTGAAAATGAAAATTTGGCTAGATCCAATTTTAGGGGAGGTGCTGTCCAAATTTTCCTAAATTTGGGCAGAAACTTCATTTGGCGTTTAGACCCTCTTAAAGAGGGAATTAGCTTTGGAGGTATTTCTTAAGATTTGTAGAACCTGTTAAGATCTTTCCAACGAGGTATGGTGCGTCCAAATCGGAGTTAGGAATAAAAAGTTATGAGGGTCGGAAATTGGCATTTTACTATTCATTTGGTCAAAAGTACTATTCCTTTGGTCATTTTGCAATTTCGCTTATAACTTTTGCAATTGACCTCCGATTCACCCGAAATTCGAACCAGTGATTTTCCTACCAATTTTCTACCCTCTCTTGCTATTTTTAGACGAATTTGAATTTGTCGAAAATGTGCCTACAAGTTTGTTTGAATCATTTGTTCTTTTTGCATCCGCTTCGAATGAATTCAATTTATTTCCGCTTTTTGTTCAAATTGCTTTACTTCCGCTATTTGATTCTGATTCGATTCGCGTCGGTCTGTTCATTTGGTTTTCATGCTTTGTTATCCGATTTCATTCGTTTCGCTTTCGCTTCCGAACCTTTGCTTTGCTGTGTTTCTGTTCCTTCAGTTTGTTTTCCGGTTAAGACCCGAATCATGTATTCGTATGAAAATAGATTTTAAGATGAATTAGAAAAAAAAATTATATCGGGATTTCCGGATTCGTCTAGGTTTCCAACGCGGTAAAGGGTTCCAACTGATATGTTTATAAGGAATCATATGTACGGATGAGGGAATTTGTATAAGTAGCTGGGTTCCGAGTATGGGTTCCAACAATTATGAATAACTTACCTCCATAACGAACTAATTCAGTTAAAGAAGATACTTCTTAACGGGATACTTATAAGTTTATGAAATTCTTTACAAAGGAGTACAAAAGAGTGCTTCAATAGGAGGTGAACGCCAAAATACAGTGGCATAAATTTATTTTGGACTAAGACATCACTCCAAGCATGCATTTATACTATGGTTGGGCGTAATAGGAAGGCTAGGCACCAAAGACAAAATCAATTTTAAGATCCCCTCAAGAACCTGTAAATTATTATAGGTACAAGTGGAGACTACAGATCATCTTATAGCTAAATGCATATTTTCTAAATTTATTTAGTCAAAAATCATATAGTTGTTTAGCATCCAATTGAATCCTTCTAACTAGAAGGGAACATGGCAAAATTTCACTAGAATTTAAATAAAAAATAAGGCTGATTACAAGCTGATGAAGATTGATAGTTGTAATTTATATCATGTTTTAGTAGGTGGTTTAGTGTGTAGGATTAGAATTATGTAACGTGATGACCTGTTTATGTTTTTTAGTATTATGTGGTTTAGAGCATGTTATTGGACTTTAATTTTGTGTGCTTGAGGTATTTTGATGTGTTTGTTAGTGTTTGAAATCAAATAAAGAAGATCGAGTGAATTTGGAGAAAATTTAAAGGAAGAGCTTGGCTATGACCATGACAGGGGTATTGATTAGATGAATTGTGCATGTTTAGGATTAGAATTATATAATGTGATGATGTGTTTATGTTTTTTAGTATTAAGTGGTTTAGAGCATGTTATTAGACTTTAATTTTGTTCACTTAAGGTATTTTGATATGTTTATTAGTGTTTGAAATCAGATAAAGAAGATCAAGTGAAGTTAGAGAAATTTTGGACGAAGAGCTAGGCCACAATTATGACGTCCCTGTCACGATCTTGACAGAAGTGATCCAGCTAAGGGTCACAATCGTTACTAAATGGACCTCAGTCACAATCGTGATAGAAGCTATTTCAAGGTCACAATCATGACTGGGTGTGTCACAAACTCATTTTCAAGGGTCACAATCATGACATACCTGTCACAATCATGATAGGCGCAAGATAGATGCGGGGATATACTTCAGTTTTCATTTTTGGAGGGTCGTTTTAGACTTTTTGACATGGGTAAAACCTAGTTTTTACCCTAAAAGGCAAAAGAACTATAAAAGAAAAGAAGATGGACCTTAATGAAAAAAAGGCCTCCTTACCAATTGAGATTAATCCATGGAAGATCAAGAGGAGCATCAATTGTCTACCATTTTCCAGATCTGCAGATTCAGCTCCAAATCAAGTTTTTCTTTCTTTCCTTTTGTTATTGTCATTAAACTTGATGTGTGAACTGGATTGGAAGATGTTATACACGTTGATGATGTTTTAATTTCATATTAAGATTTTTCTTTACTTATTTTATGACTGGAACACTTGTGATTTCAATACAATGTTTTGAGTGTTATGATATTTGTGTTTGCTTATACATTAACAACAAATTGATAGAGTGAGTCGATAGTAATCTGATTAGGTTGGTTAATGAGAGTTAACAACCTAATAAGTCACCTAAATATCAAATTAATGATTATATGAAGAGAGATCTTGAGTGAGAACTCCATTATCTAATAGATTGCTTAAGAACTAGTTGAAAATATTGGGTTGTTTTTGTTAATTGAAATATTGCAAATCTGGAATTTTGTTATCAATTAGGGATTACTAATTGGGGTTAAATGATTAGGTCTTGAGAGAAAATAATCAAACCCTTCTAAAATTTAGGATCGATAATAAATTGAATAAAAACTGGTTAAGGGAGTAAAATTATAATAAAACAAATCCTATAGTTTCATACTTAATCATCTTTGTTTTATTGTGACAGCTTATCTGTTAAGTGGTTTAGTGCTCAATTTTATTTTATTGTTTAATTTATGAATTTTTTCTCTTAAATCATTTTTCACAACCTTAGACAAAATTTTAGCTAATTCCTTGTAGGATCGACATCTCAATTACTATAAGTTTACGATCTGTATATTTGTGAAATATTTAGGGTTTTACATTACGTAATACTTTCTCAACAAAGATGAGTCTTGCAACAATACTTTACTTCTTGTGGAGAGAAAGGAATACTAGAATCATTCAGAAGGAGTCAAACGCACATGAATAAATACTACAAAAATATAATACTACATTGTAGAATGAACATAGTAACTAGAGGGTTGGAGCTAAAAATCTCACAAGGAATGAAGGATAGATGATTAATTAGCTAGAAAACCACACTAAGGCATATAAAATAGTCAGTGATTTGTACCTATCATTTAATACAATCATATTTGAATTTTAAAAAAAATTTTGATATGCTCCAAGCTAAGTCAAATAAATCAAAATTTGTAGGATATGTGAAAGAGAGTGTTAGATAGCAATTTTAGCATCCTTCGCGAAGAAAAAAGTGTTTGTATCAAAAGAGAATTTATTCTCAAAGAAAGTGGTGAGAGTTAGGTATAACTTAGCGATGTTTAAGAACCATGAACTCACATCCAGATGGAGCCTAAACCTCAAGTTAATATATATGATGTACAACCAAGGATTCAAGAGACACAGTCTGCAATGCATTAATAAGATATGTCGTCATCCCACTAAATTAGATTTACATATTAGAAAGGAGAAAGATAATTTATCACTCATAGATGAGCCTATTACTTTTAAAGAAGTAACGTCTAACACTAATTTGTTAAAATGGCATAAAGTCATGAGATATGAAATGGAATCCATGTAGATTAACCAAGTATGGAATTTGGTGGATGCTTCTAATGCTATTGTACCTATAGGATGAAAGTTGGACTTTAAAAGAAAAACTAACATAGATGGTACTGTATATATGTACAAAGTAAGGCTAATGGCTAAGGTTATAAGCAAAAAAAAAGAGTTAATTTGATGAAACCTTTTTCCTAATAATTATGCTTAAGTTCATTAGGATCTTATTAGTTGTAACAGCATATCA
Source organism: Erythroxylum oxycarpum (assembly GCA_025629785.1). Classification (NCBI taxonomy): domain Eukaryota; kingdom Viridiplantae; phylum Streptophyta; class Magnoliopsida; order Malpighiales; family Erythroxylaceae; genus Erythroxylum; species Erythroxylum oxycarpum. The sequence goes on from JAOTAZ010000218.1 coordinate 13,783,813, forward strand.
TGATTATGAAATTTGGAAAATGGATGTTAAAACAATATTTCTCAATGGATTTTGCTTGGCATGTATATATAACACAACTTAAGCTTTTGAATCCAAGAGAATTCCTAATCAAATATGTAAGTTGCAAAAGTCCATTTATGGACTTAAGCAAGCAAGCGTGATAGAGTTAGAACATCCATTTTCTTAAGACAATCAGAGAGTTTTATTTTATCAAAAATTTGGATAAATCGTGTGTCTATAAAAAGGTTAGTGGAAATGTAATTGTCTTCTTAGTGTTATATGTGGATGACATATTATTGATTGGAAACAATATAACAATGCTCTAATTTTTAAAGATTTGGTTGTCCAAGAACTTCTTCATGAAGGATAATGGGGGAAGTGGCCTATATTTTGGGAATAAATATCTATATAGATATATTGAAGAGGTTGTTTGGCCTATCTTAGTCCATGTACGTAGACAAAGTGTTAAAGAGGTCTAACATGGAGAATTATAAGAGGAGATTCTTACCCATGTCACTTGTGATTTTTCTCTCATAGATTATATGTCCTAAGACATAAAAAGTGTTGGCCCCTGAATTTTTTTTATTTGATTAAGCATGATTAGATGAAGTTTGGGGTCTTGATAGTTTAATTTGTGTTAGAATTAATTAACATGTCAAGGTGAATCAGATTAGGTGTCATGAGTTAAGGAATTAAAATGTTAAGGAGGTAACTTATGCATGAGGGGTAGTTTAGGGAGATCACTTAAGTGGGAAAGTCTTAAGGCTTTTAAGGAAGGGCAAAAGGGACATTGTGCATTCATTAATGGTTTAAAAGGTAAAAGAAAGGAGTTGTCTTTCATTTAGAAGAGGAGAAAACGAAAATTGAGAGAAGAGAGGAGAAAGAGGGTCGTAGGTGGAGGAAAGAAAAGAGAGAAAGAAGAGCTTGATTAGGTTTTGATTTTTTTAAGTCCTCAAGAGAAATTTTGAAGTTATTTCAAGAAGGAAAAAGCTAGAGGAAGGTTCAAGCTTTCATTTGAGCCAAGAAACCATTTGGTTGGGTGAAGATTTAAGGTAAGTGAGTTTTAATATTTTGGATTTTTGAAGAGTTCTTGGTTCAAAGAGCTTAGGAAATGAATGGGTTTAGGTATTCTAGGATCAATTTCATGCATTGGGTTCTTTAGGTTTTCCAATTTTTTGAATCCTATTGATTTGGGATTTTTGTGTTATTGTTGAAGAAGATCAAGGGAGGCAAGAGGAGCAAGAGGAGAGGCCCATTTGAGCAAGATTCAAGCAAAGACACTAAGGTGGGTTACATTTTTATAATTGAGTTAATAAGCTATTAAATGTCCTTCACTAAATGTAATCAATGATTTTCCAACTTCCTTAGAAAAGTGCATTTATTGATCTTTATATGCTTGAGAAGCGGCTACATGCTTTTAGTATGTGAGTTTTGTGAATGAATTTTAATGATGTGGGAAGGCTTTACAATTGATCTAAAAATATTGTAATTGTTGCTTTTGAATGAGTTGAAAATGGCTTTTATGATTAGTATGAGATTTTTGGTTGTTGAATTGCAGAAATATGTCATGTGCATGAAAACAAGTTTTCAAGAATGTGCCATTTGGGCAAAATGTTTTTGGTTCATGAATTACATGTTATGTGGGTTTGGTTTAGTCCATCCACGAATTGTCACATGCACGACTAAGTCAAGGCTTCTCCCGCCTGCCCGTTAATGGCACGGAGCTCCTTTAAGGACTCCTTCAAGTTTACGACTACACAAGACCATTATGTGAAATTGTGTAGTTCGTCATGTTTATGGACTTGCCAAACCATTTTGTGATGTGTTTACATATGTTGACAAGTTTGAGAAATGCTTGATTTATGAGAATTGTGATTTGGTTTAACAAAGTTGAGAAATACATGTTTTATGGGTTTTGTGAGAAATTGTTATGATTATGAATGGTTCAATGGTTTTTGCTTAATACCGATTATAAATGTGTTAACCACGAGCGTTAAGCTCACCCCCCTCACCTTCCCATCCTCAAGCAATGAGCAAAATGTTGAGCCATCGAATTGAGCGTCAAGGCTTCACTCCAATTTGCCAATTTGCATTTTTGTTCTTTTGATCTTTTGAAGTTTGAAATTGTAAAACAATGCTTTAGTTGCATTTTGAGAAATTGTCACTTTTGTTAAGCTTGTATTTTGGATTATGATGTAAGTGGCTTGAAATGCTCGCTAAAGCATTGTAAAACACTTATTTTGATGCAAATGAAATATATATGCATTATGATTGTTTATGGCTTTTCAAATCTTTACATTGCTATGTTTTAAACTTTCATAAGGGTAGGAATGTGTTCTAAATTCAAGGGACATTTTGGCATTCTCTAGGTAGAATTGAAAAAATCTGTCTTCTTGGAAGTTGTAGAAGACCTTTCTATCTTTCCAACGATATGAAGTTTGTGATTTTTAGATGTCGGAATGGAGAGATATGAATGTTACAAGTTAGGATGTTGTATATAGCTGTGTTTGTGATAGCTTTGATAAATGATAGGAATTTGTGGTTTTGATGAACTAATTGAGTTGATTTTTGAGAATTTTTTAAGAGGAACTTGGGTGTTTGAGTTGTTATGAAGTGTTTTGGCATTGGAATAAGCGAATTTTGGAAGATTATAAGTGTATACAGTGTTAGGATGGTTGTTGGAAGCTTTGGAGAGACATTGGAGGACCTTGGGGAACCCCAATGTCCATTTAACGGAGATAAGGTTCGTTAAACGGACCTTCTCGATTGTAAAAATACCACTTGGCCAGTCAATGTCCGTTAAACGGACATGGATATCCGTTTAACGGACCTTCTTGGTCATTTTGGCCTCCCAAGCCCAATACATGTCTGTTAAACGGACATGGATGTCCGTTTAACGGACATTCACGGGACCGATTGTGATTTTAGACCCTTTTAGAAGCCGAATCTGTGTTTTTGGTCTTCATCAAAGTTCTAGTCCTAGAAGTCTTCTTTCCAAGGGTCCAAAAACGAACTTAATCTAACACCTAGATTGAAAGTCATGGCGATCGCGCCCAGATAGGTTTAAATCGATTTGGGGTATAAACATGTTCTATTCTTTTGGGCATAACTCCCTCATCCAACCTCCAATTGAAGTGATTCTTAGACCAATAGATTCCTAACACATGTATCTTTCATTCCATAAAAATTTGTATCATTTGGAGTTGATTCGAGAAAGTTTGCATTACAATAAGTGAGAAGTCGGTTAGGAGAGCATGTTTGGTGTATGAGCACACTTAGGCTTTTTAAGTATATCTTGTAGCACATTTCAATATAGAGTTACATCAAATGGATGTCAAGACAACTTTTTTGAATGGTGATCTCCTCGAGGAAGTATACATGCAAAGACCAGAAGGTTTTCAATTAAATGGTAATGAGCATTTAGTGTACAAATTGAAGAAATCTATTTATGGTATGAAACAAGCTTTTAGGCAGTGGTACTTAAAATTTGATGAAGTCGTTACCTCCTTAGGTTTTGAAGAAAATAAAGTTGATCAATGTATATAACTAAAGATCAGTAGGGGTAAGTTCATTTTTCTGACTTTATACGTTGATGATATTCTACTTGCTAGCAATGATCATAGCTTGCTGAATGAAACTACACAGATGTTGACAAAGCATTGTGAGATGAAAGATCTTAGTGAGACAAGTTTCATGCTAGGAATTGAAATTCACAGGGATAGATCTCGTAACTTACTTGACTTGTCTTAAAGGGCTTATATTAATAAAGTTCTAGAGAGATTTGACATGCAAAATTGTAAACCTGGTGATGTACCAATTGTTAAGGGTGATAAATTCACTAAAAATCAGTGTCCTTAGAATGAAATTGAAAAGGCAGAGATGAAGAACAGACCATTTGATAATACGTTGGGGAGTTTGATGTATGCTCAGGTTTGCACTAAACCTGATATTGCTTATATAGTTAGCGTTTTAGATAGGTACCAATCTAATCCTGGTAATGCTCATTGGGTAGTTACTAAGAAAGTGATGAGATACTTGTAGAAAACCAATGAGTATATGCTTGTCTATAGAAGAGTTGACAACTTATAAATAATAAGGTATAGGGACTCAGATCTAGCTGGGTGCCCTGATGATATGAAATCAACTTCTGGTTACATCTTTATATTGGCTGGGGATATCTTGGTAGAGCAAGACGCAGACTATGGTTGCATCTTCTACTATGCAGGCTAAATTTATTGCTTGTTATGCGGCTACTACTCTTGTTGTTTGGTTGAGAAACCTAGTGACTGGACTTAGTGACTGGACTTCGCATTCTGGATTCCATTGTTAGACCTCTCAGAATCTATTATGATAACAGTGCAGCAACGTTTTATACTAAAAATAACAAGAATTCTAGTGGTTCTAAGCACATGGAATTAAAGTATCTTACTGTCAGAGACCTAGTGAAGAATAAAGAGATAGTCATTGAGCATATAGTTATAGAGTCCATGCTAGCTGACCCTTAAACAAGGGTCTTCGACCTATAGTGTTCCAGAAGCACATTGCAGACATGGGGATTTTGAGCTCTTTTAATATGCTTAACTAGTAGGAGTTTTGAAATGTATGTGATTTTCATTGTCTTGTTAGACTTTTATTGTTACATACTTGAATTTTCATTTCATATGGATTATGTTATTTTAATGCAATTGATTTGAATATTTGCTTATTACTATTTAGTCTACATATCAATTGCTAGTTCCAAACTTGGTGCCCTTTCATATCATCATGTCTCGTGATTGACACCATATTAGAGTACGAGACTTGTTACAAAATTTTGGACTAGATGTTCTATTAGATTAGAATGTCTCTTGATTAACACCATATTTGAGTTTGCAGACACTATTATAGAACTCGAGGTTGTTTTTACTCATCGTGCCGGTGGTTGACAACATATTGGAGTTCAAGGCATTATAGTTCATAACAAACTATACAATTTCTCTTCCTTTAAGCCTATTTTAAGAGAAATTGTAAGGACTGACGTTGAAAGTAGCACCTTACATTACTTATTGGATCACCTTTATGGGCTATACTTTCAAGCTACACTACACACTAATGATTGGTCGAAAAGGTTGATGATATATGTAATTATGGATCGATGTTATATTCATAAAGGTTGTAACGGATGCCATAGTTCAATGTCATTTGATTTTGAGCCGACTTAGTCATATTGAAGTGCTGCATCTCGGATCATATATATGCATGTGGCCACATTGCACAAAATTGAGTTTATTAGCCTGAGAGTCGTTTTCAAAATTTTAAACATCAAAATAAATTTCAACAATTAATTTTGTCCAAGTGGGAGAATATTAGAATATATTTTATGGGCTACAATCAATTGTAATTTTATTTTATTAAAAACATGCTAATGATATGATCACTATTGCGATGCCTATGGTCGACTATTATTATGATCCCTATTGAACTTAAGCCCTTTATATAGTTAATGTGATTAATGGTGTAGGTCTAACCCTAAGGCTCATAATGGGCAGGCTTCGGGTTAATATCAATGGCTAGTTCCCCAGAGCACTCCCTATATATACATACATATAATCTCTTTACGGTTTGCCCCATTGATAACTGTAATTACAAAAGAGAGTGGGATTGTTATGGAAGTCTTAGCCATCACCGAACGCTTGAGCGGTGTCTTCATAATTTATTGATCATGTCTTCAACAAATAAGTATCGGTATTCCCTATCATGTATATTGTTATTCTTGATTTTGGTTTTCTTACAGTTTCAATATAGAATTGGGCATGCTTTGTATGCTAAATGCAGTTAAATTTATTACCCAGAAGAGCAATTTTACAGTAAGATTGATGTCATTACTCTTGATCTGTAAATAAAATGAAAAGTTAAGATAACTATGTTATGATTATAATGTATAGGAAAAAAGTTTGGTATGCAGGATTTTTTTTTTTTTACTTAATAAAAATGATGGCAACCAAATGAAAGGGTTCCGATGTTATATTATCCTTGATTGATGATTTCATAGTGGTTTGAACATTAGCTCATTGGTTGTCATGCTAGAGTTTATTGTGATTGGCAAGGCCGTAACGAGGTCAAGTGCCAGAGCGCTCATCCTTCTTCTTAGGAGCAACCGGCGTGCTAATAAGACTGAACTTGCCAAGGCTCTTTCTGAGCAACTTTTTCATAGTAAAAATCTAATAGTGAGGATTGGCATGTCTAAACACGACTCCCTCGATGACTCTGACAATCTCCGTTTCCTCGTTTATCGCGTCACTTCTATATTTTGAATTATCATACATGATGGTCGTTAGATATACAGAACTTCGGTAGCCAGGGTTGGACTGTAAATTTTTAGGGTTACAATTATTATCCTGATATGCAAAAGAGTTGCTTTTCACGGCATCATGCAAGAGGTAAGGTAAGATGGTTTTTATGTTTATCCTGTGTTGAATGTTCTATACTAAGCTCTTTTTTTTCCCCCCACTTAATATTGCTATCTCAACTTCATTTTCTTTCTCTAGATTTTATATTAAGGGTTTAAAGCGATACTTTACCATGACATCATCAGACATTGTTACCATGGCTATGATTGCTACAACTATCATAATGGGTCACCCATCTGCAAACGAATCAATTATATGGTGTTAATCAACGGATGATATATAACTGCTTAAATTCTTTTATACTTAAACCATATCATTGTCATTAAAAGGACGACACTACAAAATTTTTCCTTCAAGATTCTGCTAAAGAAAATTTGGGAACGTTTGGTAAACAAATGAAGTGTGGATGTGACATGCTTTAGACTTCTTGGATCCTATCACAAAAGCTTGGCCCTTTTTTCAAAAGCATAGCCATCACGTTCTTTTATTAATCATTTGTATTTACTTTTAAGACCTAAATAAAGTTAACGGTGAGTTTTGTTTCTCTTTTTCTTTTTGGTAATATAAGAAATTAATGGTAGGTTGGAGCATGTGATTTTCGTTATCTAGTTTGAAGTTGTTTGAAGCAAAGGTGAGATATGCACAAGATCGTTAGGTATGCCCTTCTCTAGTTTGTTCATTGATCCCCAACCTCATTGAATTAGGGATTACAATACACTTAAATTTAATATGAGATAACCTTTACCTTTAACTAGACATGATATAGATAATTTTTCTTATTTTTTTTTATATTAAAAATATTACGTACAAAAAGAATAAGGAGAAATCATAAAGTTTCTCTTTTATAAAATTAATTCCTAGGGTAATGAGCTATAATATATGAGATGCTTAATTAATTAACTTTTTTCAAGGAATAAAAAAAAATCACCAAAACCCTTTCATCAATTTGTCATTTTGATTGTATCTCTTTCTTAGTCTGTTTTGCTATCTTCTATTTTATTATCCAAGTGAAAAGTAAAAGCATGTTCTCCTTTATTTTAAATTCGATAGAACTTAAAAAGTATTGTGATGCATGTTGATGTTTTGAGAAGTTGATACCATTTCTCATAGATAGAGGATTCGTGAAACTTATACATACGCCTATACATTTTTTTCTCTCATTAAAAATTCCGATACTTTTTGTCGATATCTTGATGTGAATATGGGATTGAATTGAAAATCTGCAGGTGGAATTCACAATTTGATTACCAATGGATAATAGTGTTGGATTTTTAGGCAAGAATAAATCATTTTAAAATGAAAAAATTAATATTTCTTAATTAATCAAATTAAATTTTATAGTTTTAAAGCATGTATAAATAACAAAATTAGTAAAGTACGTCCTAGCAATAATGGAAATTGACTAAAAAGTCACAGCTACAATAAATTGTTGCAACACGATAATAAATCATAATAGAAAAGTCTAGGATTTGTTAAATTAAATTCATTAACGTTAACCGTACACCACCATAAAATTCTTATACTGAAATTCGAAAAGAAAAAACTTTAAGAGTATATGAATTAGATTAAAATATAGTTTGAGATGGCCACAAACTCAATAAGTAGGCTTTGACAAGATTCGTGAATGGACCTATAGTAATATAACGCTCATCATATAAATGGTCTAAATGTCAAATCTACATAATTAAGATGTTAATTATCATAAGATTATGTCAGTCCACGTTAATTAATTCAACATTCTTCCATTTAGACATCATAACCTTACCACAATGCTTTCATAATAGTATGCATAGCTAAATTAATCACATACAATTAATATACCGATGGGATGTATTAGTCATACATGGTTAAGTACCATCAATCTAAAAGCATGATAATTACATAAATATGGATTCAAATATCATCAAATTTTCACTTATTATAAATGTAAGGTTACAAAATGACATAAGCAGTGATAAAATATTCATAATATGCATGTATTACGTAAAATCCAAGCAATTCTTACAAATATATATAGAACGAGAATTCCTAATAAAATTTTTAAAAAAGGTAAACTCCTAATAGCCACATATGAGAGATATGTTCTTAAAATACACAAATAGGTAAGCCTTTACTTAGGGGTTGTTTGGTTTCTTTTTTTTCGTGCGTTTTTTGTTGCCGTTTTTAAGAAAAAAGAAACAGCCACGTAAATCTTGTTTGGTTGAGGATGTTGCGATTTTTGGTTTCAAAAAATAAGAAAACTACAATGAATTTACGAAAACGAGAAAATAACGTTTCCATATGTTTTTAAAACAAGTTTTCTTGTTTAGTATTTTTTTAAAACAGGTTTTCATAATCCTGCGCCGCCGACTCTGCATCTTCAGCCTCTTCCTCTGTTAAAAAGTCTTGCATATAGAAATCAACTTCATCGTCTTC
>JAOTAZ010000218.1:13797893-13808148 GCA_025629785.1 Erythroxylum oxycarpum
TACTATATTATTTGTAATTTTTATTAATAATTAATATATTAAATAATATATATTTAATTGATAGTAAATCAAATTATTAAAAAATAGAAAGAAAAAAAACTACTTTCATAAATTTTGAAAATCGAAAAAGACAAAGACCAAAAACAAAAATTTTATTATTCTAAATTTGAAAACAAAAAGGGCCCAAGTATTTTTCTCAATCAGGCATCTTCGTTTAACAAAATGGATTCAAATTTTACTTTCGCTACAAGAGCTTTTTAAACAACACAATTTTGCTAGCCTCATGAATTTTGAGATCCAAGTCGAACATAATTAAATTCTTCCAGAGTATAAATACAGACCACCTGTACACATAATGTTTTGTGCAGCTAAGCAATGCTAAAGGAAACAACTGAATAATAATGTTTCTAGCGGTAGGAAATACAAGGAATGCAACAATGAATATGCCTAGGCCGCTTGCTATCTCAGCTGCCGGTATTAACTCATGCATTCAAGTAAATATTTCGCTCAAGCCAAATACCACCGCGGACACCAAAAACTAACTAAGAAAACTCAAGTAGAAGATAATGGGATTTACGGACAACTGCCAAATGTCAACAAGAAGTACACCATGTGGCAATCGAACAACTTAAAAGTGAAAAAGGTTAAGAATTGCCTTAAAGAGAGTTACAAATTCACCACTTGGGTGCACCTGGAGGGTGGCATCATAAGCAGGATCGTTCAAGCATTCAATAAAATCAAGGAAAGCAGCTTTTTTTGCCATGAGTTTGACTGGAGTTAGTGTTAAATTGTACGCGTATTTAACCTTAAAATTATTCCCATAACTTTTGTAACAACCACACTATAACATTACACTACCAAAATCTATCTGAAATAAGTTCATAATCAGGACATTTTGTGATTTCAACCTTTTAGATGAATGAGCTAAAACAAAAATGGCAATATATATCAACTAAAATACATTTGGTTGAGATGTAAAGGACTCACCGAGAACTACAATGGTCATATCAGTATAAAATCTTTTTATACAGCACGCTTTCTCTTTGACCTCTTGCTCCTCTTCGGCCGAGAAATATTTTGAACCGGCTTGCTTAAACTAGAAGCATAAGCTTCTTCTAGCGCCTCCTCGCCCTGTCAAGGAGAACAAATTGTTTTCAACTAATATAATGCAGGAAAACAAACTAATCGTACCTAAATTTGAGCATATCCTAGAAGATTAAAGAGCTGCTATTTGAATGGTAAATCCCTCATGTCTCTGACAATCCACCAGCAGTACTTTCCTCATAACTATAATACTTGTTTTTAATTGATTTCACTTTGCAAGTTAAAATGTAACTTACATTACCTACAAAATGTAAACTAAAATCTTCCTCCAACCATATAACAACCATGGAAGACAGGTACTCATTTTACGACGGTAGCAAGTAGAACCCTGATTCCTCGGATGCACATTATTAAACAAGAACAGATATGCAGAATAACATTTCTATAAACCTTACCTTATACTTTTGAACTACTTGTTTTTGCCTTGAGGGTCTATTAATTGCCCATCGTCAAAACAAAGGGACCATATGGCAACAAAGTCAGTCAGCAAGTTATAATCACATTGTGCTGAATCCAATCTGATGAAAATGGCTACCCGTAATTTCTCTTTTTTCTTTAATTCATCTATTGAATTACCCCAAAGAGTGCAAAAGAAGGGTGGATCGATGTGTAGAAGAAAATTTGCATCAATGGGGAGAAGAAAATTACTTTCATTCCTAACATTATGGGAAGTGTACAAGAAAAGGGACATTCATGTCTTCCAATCTATGGTCCTACAAGGTCTTCTATGCCAAAATGACAAACCCACAGGTCATTATTTTAGGCTTGCCAAAATTCAAGTTATTATTTTTGGCTTGCCGAAGATAAACGGAAACTAAATAAGTGTATTTCTTAGTGTAAGATGCTTTTATGGTAATTCATGTTAACTAATCATGGATTTCCAGACATGTCCTGTTCTAAATTCAATCAACGAGAAAAAAATCATAGAAAGGAAGTATAAATGATGATGTCTATATCATTTTCATCAGTTCAACAAGGACTAAACCTAGGACTCACCTTGTTCTTGGGTTCTTCATCTGAATCTTCTTCAGAAACAGATTCTGAGTCCAGATTCTGAACTTCTTCTGCTGGTAGTGCCTTGTTCAACTTTTTCCTCTTCTCTTCTTCTTTTAATGGGCTGAACCTGCCAATCAGTATCTTTGTTTGTCAGTAGCAGCTGAATTAAGAAAAACTAGAATAGTAGTATGCAGACCTGTCACCCGGCTGTGCAGGCTGTAAAGCTGACCGTTTTGCACGTCCTGCAGTAATTATTCCACTAGCATTTTCACTAATTACAGGCTTTGCACCACCCAATTTGCGTAACCAGACCTGCTGTGCTGTGCTCAGGATGTTGTTTGTGAACCTAAACAACATTATAGCTTCATGAATTTATCAAAAGATTAAGACAACACAAACACATCAAGTTCCAGCAGAAAGAAATTGACAAAGAAAATCATATTCAGCATTCTCACAACTGGTGTTTATGCGCATTTCTCAAAAAAACTGTGCTTATGTGTAGTAATGTTTTAACTTAAACAAATAATTAGGAGTTTCAATAACTGAAAGATAATACTTGCAAGATCTTGGAACTTAAATCAATAGAAAAGGGATGACGCATGTAGCACAAATATTCCAAAATACAGAATAAAAAACTTGGTTATCTAAGAAGCTACAAACATTCATCAGAAGAAAATTACAGCATATGCCAGCACACAAATGAGGCATGCTTTTATCATCACTATATCTCTAACCTTCGTGCTCAACCACAGCTGGTATAAACTGGGATATCACAAAGTATAAAAACGTGGAAACACAGACAATAAAGAGAGAAAATTCCTAAAGGAACACTGCAATAGAATAATAGTGAATAGGAAGATGACATGCATATGTTAATGCTTCTTGGTAGCATTAAAAACATGGAAACACAAACAATAAAGAGAAAAAATTCCTAAAGGAACATTGCAATAGAATAATAGTGAATGACATGCATATGTTAATGCTTCTTGGTAGCATCACTGCTCAGAAACCAACCAGTAAATAGATAGTCCTGATGGAACAGACAAGGAGAAGTAACCAATCATCAAGGGAAGAAACTTGAAAACAAGAAGCGTATTCTTTTGAGCTGGATCATCTGTCTGTTGCAATAAGACAAGTTTTAGAAGAACAGAACACAGGAAAAATAATGAATCATTGAAATAACAGATCAAAATAATGAGTTGGATAAGAGAAAGAACAATTAAGAAATCTTTCTCTGCACCTGAGGAGGCTTCATGATCTCCATTGAAACATACTGAGAAACCACAAGAAGCACAGGCAAAACCAAGTATGCTGCAGTATCATGCCAACCTAATGGTGGATGACCATCCTGCATGATAGATTGAGTAGATTTAATCCACTCCCCAGGAAATCATTGTAAAATAGAACTCCTTAAGGGAGAGAAGAGATAATTAACTATCAGTTCTTCATGGATATCCTAAATACAACAAGTTTATCTTCAGAAGAAACAGCATCGTTCACAATGTATGGATTGATTAAAGAACTCATATCTTTATAAATTGCTGCTTTTGGGGTCCACAAACCACTGGGTACAAAGTCTGAGTGGTACATGGTTAGAGATGAAATGAAATATGTAAAACGAAAAAAAAGGCCAACTTCAAAATTTTAGGACAACTGTTATTACCACAAATGGAATAAGCCAAGAAATGCCAGATCCACTTTGGCGAGCTGCAATTGTAGTTGGGCCACCCAAAGACGGAATCCAAAAGAAACCTTCTGTCAATAGTCCCTTGAGGGGGAAAAAAAACTACACTTAGCAGCAACAATGCTGTTCATATAATACGACTTTATCTATCCAAAAAGAACTTGCTCATAATTTCTATAAACATGGAATATGCCAACACAAAATATATAACCAGTTTATTACCTCATTTGCAACATTCGAGAGAGCCTGGTACAGGCCTATCCAGACTGGTATCGTTGCCAAAGTAGGTAAACAACCTTTTATATACATTCAATATTAACATTATTGTTCAATAAGCAAGAAATACTTGATTACATGAAGGAAATTAATAATGCAGTACATAATAATCAAGCTATATAAGCACTATTAAATTAACACGTTAAGCATGGCATGAGATGAAGATGGTAAAATCTAACATAAGAAGGATCTTTGCAATACACAATCTAGTAACTCTAAAACAAAGAGCATGCTAGTACCCCAGTAAAGTTACCTAATACACCTCTAATGTCCAAATAAACCTAGTATAGAAGATTTGTGAGTGAGGAATAAGGATTTGCTTCATTTCTTTCATTAATAGTTGTTGACTTGCAAGGACAAACACTGAGTCCAAGCAGATTATTTAAATGATTACAGGAGTCAAACCCAGACCATTTCAAATATGGAGTGAAAGAAGACATTTGATCCAGTAAAAGAGTACCAGCTAATGGATTAACCCCAGCTTGTCTATACAAACGTGATGTCTCGAGTTGTATTCTTTCCTACAAAGTCAAAAACAAAGCTAACATTGAGGAACCAAAATCTTATGAAAGAGAAGTTGGCGTAATCCAGCTTGGCCCCAAACTATGTGATTCACCTGATTGCCTGCATATCTTTGTTGAATGGCCTTAATCTTTGGTTGAAGGTTTTGCATGGCAAGCGTGGATTCCACCTGGAGAATGAAATACTTAACGGTTTGTTTAACAACAATATAGTAGATAAAGGCGATCTTTAAATAGAACCGATATAAGAAAGAAATGATTTAAAAGGGATAACAACTCTCGCCTGTTGCTTTGTCAAAGGAAGTGTCGCAACTTTAACAATAATGGTCAGTAATATAATCGCAAAACCATAAGCATAAGGCACATGAACCGTTGTAAGTCCATCTTTCAACACCTAACACGAAGCAAATAAGAGAACATCTGATTAAATTCCACAATCCATAACTTCAAGACATTAAATCGAGCAGAAATCATACTCATTCAAAATTCAATTATCTACAAAAAAACAGGCTACAAATGCAGCAGTATCCACGTATAATTAAGAAGTTACTGTTACCTTGAGGACGAATTCCATGGCTTCAGAGACAAAACCGAACCAACCACCAGACTTTTGAGCAGAAGCGTCAGTGGAGCTGGAAGCAGCACCACCGGAGCCGGAATCAACGGCAACCGCCGCATCAGCAACCATGTAGAGAAGGCTCTCAGCTCTGCTAAAAATCGCGCCGAAATCAATCGAAGAGTCAAAATGACTAATATCGTGGAAGCTCAACTTGACTCTGGTGGACAAGAGTCTTCGGTGCGGAAGTTGGTGGAGACCATAGCGAGAGAGCCGGGGGAGTGGAGGCCCGATGAATGACGGAGACGAGATTAGGGTTTTCGCCATGGAATTAGAGGGAAATGCGAAGGTTGAAGCCAGTGGAGGATTCAGATTTTCATGAGCAAAGAGGGAGTGGTGGAGAGTGGACGAGAGTTAGACACTAACGGTGCTTATTTGTTTTTTCGAATTATCCTTAATTTTTATGACAAGTCGAATGAAGTGAAGGTGCCAAACGCGCGTTTTATTTTGTTGATCGGTGCTATTGCACTAATAAAAAGAATTTTATATGAGCTTTGGACACATTTATCATCTTTATATCTTATTTTATATAACATATAATTACGTTTTTATCAATAAAACCATAATGTTTTTATATTCTATTACATTTTAGATTAAATTATATTATGTTATATTTTCATTTTTATTCTATTGTAATAATTTATGATCAGTTATTATAAATATAATAACTTTATTTTTTATTATTTGAAAATGTTTAAAAAATGATTAAAGTCTTATTGCAAATTGTTGAGCAATTTAATAAGTATTATACATACATAATTGGCAAGTTTAGAAGTGGACATAAGGGAAGAAGAGACACTAACACGTTTTATAGGAATGTTAATTCATGAGATAGGCCTATTCTTCCATCTTCTTTTAAAAATTATTTCACTACAAGGTTACCTATCTTCTTTCAAATTTGGATAAAGTGCAACCCGTAACAACGCAACGCGTAAGAGATTGAAACTTAATTTCACTTACGAACTAGTAATTTTATGGATGACATTTATTTAGCTCAGCCTACTCCAAACGAACTTGATTTCAATTTATCAGGTTTCAAGAAGGATTTAAATTTTTTCTAAAATATTTTCAAACTTAAGAATAAGCTTAGGATTGAGCTTTGTGGCTCTGCCCAATTCGAAGACTGAATATGTTAAGTATACTTTATTAAAAACGATATCATTTTTCTTAATAAAATGACATCTTTTTTAAATTAAATTATAAAAAAGAAACAAACTTAGCTCGAGGTGGGTTGAACTTGGCCTAAGCCCAATCAAGCTTGGACGGCTTAGACCCTAACCGTTTGGATCAGAAGTAGAGCCCAAGCCTTGATAATGCGAAGCTTAAGTAATTATAATTAAAGCTATCCTTTTTTAATCAATACTAGGACTTAAGAAAGCTCACAAACAATGTATGCATACTAATATTTTAAAAAAAAGGTTAAGCAAAAGTCCTAAAGATTCATAAAGATTACTTAGTAACCAAATTCTAAAGTATACGTTCAAACCCGTTAGAGTCAAACAATTAGTACATTTAATGAAAAATAAGTCAGAATAATAATTAAATTCTACTTATTTACCCGACTAACCTATTTATCTAGTTAACCTCTAGCCAACCAAATGTTTAGGATTAAGGTAAGTGAACCTATCATTTTATAGTGTAAGGCTTAAAGTACTAAGCATTGATCTCATAGAGACTATGAGTGCTAGTAATGTCTCTTTTTTTATTATCTAATTGATAATTAAGATGATGGTGATAATTTAGATTTAAAATAAGATAAAATGGACTAAAAGTAGGTCAACATAATATAAGAAGTTAAGATGACAAAAGAGTGAAAAAAACCAATAAAATAAATGATACCTGGAATTTGAATCTTCTGGGACTTCTCATACAATAATGATTTTAATGATTATTTTATTACAAATTTCATTAGACTGTAAAAATTCCTAATTTATGCTAATATCTTTCTTAATAATATTGACACCTAACTTTAAGTTGATTAATTGAAATCTCTTTATAATTAAAATCCCTAGAATTGCATTAATTAATTTATGAATTTTACGATTAGGTTTGACCTTACTCTGAAGAATTTATGTTAACCTATCTATAAGTTTGTACGCAACTCCTTTCAATTTTGTTAGATATATTCATATGAAAGATTTATCAATCTCAATTGCATGAAATCATGTAAAAAATAGAGTGCCAACAATATTAATTCAAAAATAAATACAAACACTCAATGAAATCAAAAATAAATTAAATTAAAACAAAGTCACTACAAGATCTATTCAAAAGTTCATCTAATTCAAATACCAAAAGGTATTTAGCTCATGATAATAGAGAATAAAACACCAAAACTAAAAAGAAAACTGGAAATTTGAGAGAACATGTCTGGAAACTTTAAACCTCCAAAAACTTCACCTAGATTGGTGAAAATTTGCTCCAAAGGGGCTTTCTTAGTTATTTCTCTTACTTTGTGTCGTCCTAGGGTTTCTCCCGACTTTTTCCTAGCCTCCTCTATCTTCTATCACTCAATGATATCTTTTTAAATTCAAAATTGAATCCAGTGAGTTTCATAGGCATCAACATGGGCTTATTGATGATTGTGTTCTTCTAATTAATGTGTATATATTATCCGAAAAGCTAACATATGCACAGACACGGGCGTGTACCATTAATATGGCCTTCTTACTCTTTAACATCCATAAGAAACATTTAACATACCTCCAAACTCTTCAACACAACTATGTACACTATCATGCATTTTATAACTCAATCAAAACAACTCCAAATTACTCTATACTTGTCTAAATTTATTCCTTTTTACTCAAAATGAGCAAATTAAACTTAGAAAAAAATATAAAAAAATTAAGAACTAAAATTAATGGACAAAACTCAAATAAACTTGCAAAATGCATTAAATATGACAAAAGCACTACTTACCAAATCATTAGTTAAAGTAGAGCTTAATTGGTTGAGATCTCCAAAATTTAAGTTCCTAAGGGATGTAGGGTGCAAACTATTTAAAAGATTGATCTAAAAAGTTAAAAAAGGCGTATAAAAAAGTCAAAGTTCTCTTCATAATTCTAAAAAAAATTCAAATTCTTATGAGTCATTTTTCAGGTTCATTATTGGTAAGAAAACTAGAGAAAGAGAATTTCATCATCTTGTTGTTGGATTTTAAGCAATGAATTATTACTTTAAATTGAAACAATTAACATACCTTAATCATCCAAGAAAAACTTCCATAGCTTTAAAGCATGTATAAATAATAAGATTAGATACTTACCTCCTAAAGATGATGAAAAATGATTAAAAGTCACACCTACATAATAAATTACTACAACAAAAGAACAATACACAATAGAAAAGTCTAGGGTCAATTCACCAACCTCTACCACACACCACCACACAATTCCTAAATTGACGATTGAGAAGAATATCTTAACAATATATCAATTTGGTTAAAATATAGCTTATGGTGGGTCGTAAGCACAATGCGTAAGCTTAGGCAAGATTAATGAAAGGACTCAAGGCTTATAATATATTTAGTCCAAGAAAGCAATAGCAGTCTACTCCAACGAGGAGGCTCTAGCGATGACTGTTGACAGCAGCAAGATGTATAATGCGACCATTGGCCAAAAGTTAAGAAAGGATACTGGCAGCGGTAGTGTTGAAGAACAGGAAGGCAAGGCTTAGAGAGATTTGGAGGCACGAGAAGGCTGGCTCGTTTGGAAGAAGCGGGACTCAAGACTCGGCTCGTGTTGTTATCTAGGTTTGATTCTCGTTAAGAACTATTTTTTTCTGCGTTCAAAATTGGTTCTTGGATCTTTGTTTTCAAGGTACATAGAGGCTGTGAAGGTATGGTGGACTGTGGGGTACATGGAATACTCAATGGCCATCTACATGAGTGTCCCATTGGTGGAGGTAAGGGGTGGCAATACAGGCACCCTTGTTTTTTTTTTTTATAACATTTGTGCTTACATTTTTTGGGTAGTGTGATCTGTGTTTTGAGTTTGTGGTTGGTTTTTTTTCACTTGCTTTTTTCAAGTTGTCTGTGTGGCATGATATTCGTAGTGTCATTGTAGCTGCAGTTGGTTGCCACGTCCTTTTGAGTTTTTCTTTTCCCTATTTCTCAGCTTCTATGGCCAGTTTGCATGAAACTCTGGTAACCTGGGTGGGGGTCTCTTACTCTACTGAACAACTTGCGTAATGGGATGCAGCACTTGAACAAGATTACTTTGGGTCATCTTCTAGGCTAGGCTTTTTCAACTCATGGGCGAGGGCGTTCAAGCAGAGTTCAAGCACTGCAAACAATAAATGTACCTTCACTAGCGTAGGGGGTCTGACACATCATGTCGTCTCCGTAAGGTTTCTCGAGGCTCCTGATAGGTTCTGCTACTGTCCGTCTATAAGACGCAGCCATTCTCTTTTTTGTGTTACAACCCGTTGGGACTTCTCGTTATAAGTTCTATCAACTCTCTTTTTCCTAATCTGGTACTTCATCTTCCTACAGACAATCTCTTCCTGTCGAATCTCACCTCTCTGTAACTTCGACTACTGCCGCTAGCTTGCCTAAATAGTGAACTCTCCTTAGAGAACTAAATTCTCTTCTGCTCTCATTCGATTGGTTTTTATTATTAGTCGTATTTTTTTTTAACTTTTTTAGTTCTCTTCTTTTATTTATTTACGCAGCGTTTGGTTAGCGTCTTCAACAGACAGGGACGGGACAGGACGGGACAGGACAGGACGGGACAGAACAAGAATTGAAGACAGTGAGATGTTTGGTTGCGGTGGACAGAACAGAGATTTTTGTCTTCGTCCTGAGTACAAAATGTGTTTGGTTGTCAGGGACAGAACAGAAAATAGTGTTAATGACGGAAATGCCCCTGTAGTATAATAAGAATAATAGATGTAATTCATTGATTATTTTATAATTGTTGCAATAATTTGTTTACAATTTTGAATTATGTTATTATTATTATTATTATTATTATTATTATTATTATTATTATTATTATAAATAATATTAATTATTAATAATAATATTATTATTAGTCTTATTATTATTATTATTGT
>JAOTAZ010000218.1:13864870-13882049 GCA_025629785.1 Erythroxylum oxycarpum
AAGAAGTCGCCTTGTATGTTGCATGTTTACTTGTGCGGCCATATCTTCTTATCTTACATATTGCAAGTCGCCTTGTACTGCCTCCAATTGCATAATTCTCTTGTTTTAAGCCATTTTCCTTGTAAGGAATCTCCTATCTTGATTTGTTCATGATTAAGCACATGCTTATCTTAATTTGCACGATTCTTTCATTGAAGAATACCTGAAATAATTTCTTAACGAATTCTGGATATTTTATTATTATCAAAACATAAAAGGATTTAATTTGTCAACCACCATTGGTCCAACATCTACAAATATTACGAGGTTAGGAATAGGGAAAGAAAGAGAGAAAGAGGATTCTGAGCCACAAGGAACTATAATCAAGCTTATTGAGAGTGAGGGTTCTAGATTCTAGAAGGAGAGAAAATAATATTATTATAAGAGGAGAAGAAGGTGAGGAAGGCGAGCAAGAAATGTTTTAAGGTGACGAAGAGAGTGTTGTGAAACTCGGGTTAATTTCTACCAATATAACAAATTCACCTTGAGCATTATTGTTTAGGTGAATAGATTATGAATGATTGTATTGAAAAATTGCACTACGTAAATTCCCAAGAAAGACTGGAGGGGTCACAAATGGCCCCATTTAAAATCCAAACTCATAGAATTTTTCTAGACATGTAATTTAATAGCACAATAATTCACTATAACTATACCCGATAATAGCTATTAAATATATAAATAAAGAATACTAGAATTTAACAAGGTTCGGCTAGTTATGTTTACTCCCTCAATACTACTAAATTGATATTTCACTATTTTGAATCAAAGAATTATAAATGTAAAGAAGTTGGGATGATTAAAAAGGTGAAGAAACCCTCATTTTAAAACTTAAAGAGACTCTCCCATCTTCACAATTTTCCAATATCGGATCAAATATGTCATAAGTCAATAGAGAGTCACCATGGGAACTACTCTTACGAATCGGTCGATCCTTTCTTTGATCTAGTTCTATTTCTTAAAAAATAACTAGCAAAAAACCCAGAGACGAGAAACTTAAAATACAATAGAGTCGCTAGGGGTGAGTATTATTCGAGCCGGCCCGATTACTCAGCCCGACCCTACTCGAATTAATTCGGGTAAGCAAATGCTAAATTTCGGGTAATTCGGACCGGCCCGGAAATTACCTGAATTATTTTCAGGTCGGGACGGGTAACTCCAAAAAAATTCGGGCCGGCCCGATTATCCGAATTAGGTTTAAAAGAATTATGAAATAGGGTAATTAGGGTAATTCGGGTAAACAGGACCTGGATAATTCGGGTAAATCGGGCCGGGTAAGTTCGGGTAATTGAAAGTTCGGGTTCGGGCTGAGTAAGGGAAAAAATTTTCGAGTAATTCGGGCCGAGCCCGAACAGTGAAAATTGGACCCGAATTATCCGAATGCTCACCCCTAAGAGTCGCCAGTCAAAACGACAAGATGAAACTTTTTTGACCTAAAAATTTAAATTAAAAAGAAAGGAATGTTAGAAAACCTTAATCATTTATGCACAAATGCTGGTCTTAGGAAGAAGAACAAGGCATTGCCTATCCTATCTTATATACATACAATCTCATCTAAAACTTCCTCAAAAATTATATCCTCCAAGTCAAGTGCTACATCTTCACCTTCTAGTATAAGGTTCATCCAACCATCTCCATTTTCCATGTCTCCACCCACAATATCATCCAAGGACTTCTCCATTCGGGACTGTGATCTTCTCAACAAGCTAACCCTCTTCCAGACTTCCTCCAGAGCATGCCCACCATTTCGTAATGGACTAATATGCCGTTGAATGAAAGACAAGGGCTCTGGGAAGTAGGCTAGTGAGCTGTTGTACATTTCTAGTAGTAGTTCATTCATCAAGTCGAACAGGTGCCGGTGATCGCAGCTACATGTGTACTCCTCTGATGAGTTTAGTTCAGGGTGTAAATAAGCCTCCAGTTCCTTGAACACTAAAGGGTTTAGTGGCTGGTCTAGTGAGTACCATCTTCCAAAGTGATCTTCCTCATTGAAACCGGCAATTTCGAGAACATCTCGTACGTAATTGAAATCATTATTACACCAGTTGGATTCCAAGTGAAGGAAGTGATAGTATGCCCTTGCATTTGCATTTTCCATATTGACACAACTTGTGTTGCAGCAAGATTGAGCAACAGAATATTTGATGGGCTTCTCTTGCAAATTGGCAATAGAATCTCGCTCATGTATGCAACTCGAGGGAGAGTTGGAATCAATACCTGATACATAAACGAACGTTTAATAATCTTCAGAAAAGCTTGTAGCTGGGTAAATCAAATGAGGTACTTCACGAGAAGGAAAAAAAAAACATTTTAGTTGTTTCGTTAGGTCAATGATCAAGAAAAATCATGGTAATTCATTGCTAATGGAAGCAACTTTTACTCTTTAAGATCGATCAAGTTATCAAGTCTCCTGCATGCCCTCACAAATCTATGAATTCAAGTCAAATCATGTATCTTGTATAAGCAGAGTATAGGCTTACCTTTATAACTGATATTTGTCAACAAAAGAATATATTATTAGATATCATATGTTACGCAGATGAAATTTTAAGATTAGTGTAAACTTACCTTGTAAGATAGGGAGCTCT
Organism: Erythroxylum oxycarpum; assembly: GCA_025629785.1. Classification (NCBI taxonomy): domain Eukaryota; kingdom Viridiplantae; phylum Streptophyta; class Magnoliopsida; order Malpighiales; family Erythroxylaceae; genus Erythroxylum; species Erythroxylum oxycarpum. The sequence goes on from JAOTAZ010000218.1 coordinate 13,867,498, forward strand.
CTTTTATCAATTTTGTCCTTATTCTGAGTCTCAAAAATTGGAAACAAAGTTTGTTCATCGATCCCAATGTTGTTTACAGAACCAGCATTCTGATCTTGGTGAGAAATGTGCTCCTGCTTCCGTATTTCAATTAAATCTCCATGTTTCTTGCATTTTGTAGGGAATCCCACATCAATATCTGATCTGGAACAACTTGAATTATGATTATTCTCAGTACTTACTCCTCTTTCTATCATGTATTCCTGAGTTTGAGTGTCTTCAACAGTCTCTTTGTGACAAAATTGTTTGCCATCTACAACAATGGTTACCGGCTTCAAATCATTTTCATCAGCGCCATCACTTTTGAAATTTGCATCCCCGTCCATGACAGGTCTAATTCCCATCCTTGAATTAGCTATATTGTGTGAGGTTTCAATTGGAAGTGTACAGGAAGACTCAAGCTCGGTTAAAGAAAGTCTCCTTTTGAAGGATTTCAGACCATTTCCACCCATTGGCAACTCATCCTCACTTGTCAATCTTAAGCTCATTGACCTGTACTGATGCCATGTAGCCTCTCTACTGAAGGTGTTCTCAAGTAAGCAAGCATGTCGGATCAGTGACTCGTTCATGGACGATGCTCTTCTCATCTGAGTTAATCCACCTTGGCTAAGATGATTATTAGAACCATTCATCTCAGAACTTCTAGGGAGTTCCTCACCATCTTTCTGAACTGGGGCCTCTTCCAAAATTTCAGGGTTCTGTTTCTCGATGGAAAGCGAAATACCTTTCGGAACTCTGTTAAGAAGTGGAACAGTTGTTGTGCCGGACTTAGTCTTCTTAAGCTCTTTGAGCGCTAGCTTAATTTTTTTCTTGATATCTCTGAACTGAGTCATGAATGATTGACGCCACGGGGTTTTATCTAAATGCTGGGAGGATACCAGAGAAGAAATGGTTGTATCTTGACTATTGGCAGCGCCCTCACAAACATCAGCCATAAAAGCCGTTGATTTCGCATGAGCACCATCCAAAGATATGGAAGCAACAACTTTTTGTGTTTGAGTAGCAGTAGGAAATTTTTCTACCTTCGGGAAAGGTCGTATTTCCATCTTCTTGTTTTCGAGTTTAACAGGCCTCATATGGTGGACAAATGGGGAGTCAGCTGCAGGAAATGACCCAGATTTCTTCAGCCTCAAATTCGTGATGGAAGTATTGTCGAGATGAGCACTCTTTGTGACTTGAATATCTGCATCCTGTAGGATTTCTAGGAATAGTTTCTGGTTTACCTGAAACAATTCCAGAACATCCGTACATTCCTTAAATTGACGACATGAAGCTTCTCTATGATCTGACTTAGTCCGATTTGTTGAGGGGTTCTCTAATTTATCCCATCTCTGAGATGAAATTGCAGGTGTTGCAGAATGTTGGTTTACTTTTGAATAATCATTAGTGTTCATAGTGTTAGTATCAGCATTTTTGTGGAGGACTATGATGGGATTTCTCCAATCAGTACTTATTATACCTGCAGTATGGTTTGAAGGTTCCAAATCGGGGATGGAAATAGATTGCTGCAACCCAGATCTTGCAGACACTTCCTTGGCAAGCAAAGTTTTGACGTGATTTTTGTCAGATATTTTGGTCGAACCAGCATTTGCTGTTTGCTCATCAACCTGTAAAATTTGGACAAAAGGCAATCATTTCAATGTTCTTCTCCGCAGAATCTTCGTGAAATGATCTGTACAACAAGAAGCACACAAAAGGAAACTGTATAGACCATTTCGCCGACGCAAGAGCCAATTATAAATGAACTTACCATTAATGGTACTGCTTCCGCATCCAAATATTCTTCAACTTCATCACAGTAATGGCTAAATGAAACTGTTTTTGGTCTTCCATAGCCTAAAGAAAAGGCAATGAGCATGATGAGGTTTTAGGAGTTGGTGATCTCATACATCATATATAGGGAAGAATTTAAGATGTAAGTAGAAGAAGCACATCTCTTGTAAACGTGTCTGTTGAAAACAAAGTCCAACCAGACAAATTTATGCTATCTCGTAGCTTACTAATATGGTTATATCAGACTAGTAGAGGAGAATTCCACCCAATTTTGGATTCCTGTGCAATTGCTGCTGGCATAAAAGTAAATACATAGAAGAAAACTGAAATTTAGCGGTGAAAATTACGAAAGGGCCTTCTGTCATCAATTGGATCCACAGTTGAGAAGAACTTCCTACGTGAATAAATTCCAGGTCTCTCCTTCAACCTTGTGTTGACATGAGTTAGCTACCTAGTGGTACTTGATTTTTCATATCCTAACTCCTTAACCTAATTCAGTTTTGCACGAGCAACTGGATACGTAACCATGATTATGATGAACATACTAAAGTGGGATCTAATTTTCAGGTTTGGGAGGATATTCCTAACGCCTTCTCCTTGATTGTAGGGCCTGATACCTATGGTATTTCTTTTATCCGATGGTTTTAGTTTTTCTTCATTGTAACCAAAAAAAAAGGGTTGGTTTGCTTACAAGAGGAATATTTTGCTCTGCCATTTCTGCGACACGGCAACTCTTTTTTGGAGCTGCGCCTATGAAAGTAATAAAGAATATGGAGTATTCCCCACATGCAGCCTGGATGATAGACCTGAAATCCAATATCAAAGTCAGTGCGGTCCAAGTGATTTCCATGTCCAAGAAAAAAGCAAGGAAGTGATGGTCCTCTAACGTCATAATTCCCAATTAGTTTCAATTTGATATACCATTGAAATCTCAGGCACTTATAGCAGAGAGATTGGTTTTATACCGAATAATCAACTGTTGAATTCCCTACTTTTCGTATTGGAAAGAACTATCTGCAACTTCAAAGGAAGTACATGATCAGCTTTCAAGAGTTTTATTGGACTCTATCTTCATCCTAAAACCTTAAACTTATCCCGTAATTGATACAGGAAATCTGACACACCCTAAAAAGCACAAGTATGACCAATGTAAGCAGAGCTTATAGACTCGGTTGGTTCTAACTCTTTTCTCTCTTTTGAAACTTTCTGCTAAACTTGTACACGGACATAAACATGACACATTTATCTCTCCACCCGAAGATGGACAAGCTGATGTTAGTAAGCAGGTGGTCCATGAAATATCTTAAAAAGGGCAAGTTGAGAAACGAAAAGGAAAATAACAGAAGAGCAGAAACGAGTTTCGCATATACCAATTAAAGGAACTGTATCAGTATGCATCCAGGATTCTCGGAACAAATCAAGTCTAATGATGGTTGATAAGAGAAAAAAGAAGTTGTATTTATTATGAGAAAGTTAAAGAAGAAGAGGTGTTGAGTAACAAAAGAAACATACAAATGAGAAGTTAAAGAAGTAACAGAAGAAACATACAGATGAGAAGTTGGTAACGGTAAGACAGCTATCCTCCTGACAAAGAAAAAATAGAAATAGATGATTGGCCTCGGAGAGAGACCAGAACAATAGAAAACTCGAGGGATTGCAGCGTAACGTGAAAGAAGGAAAACAGGAGGAGAAGAAGAAGAAGGTTGGTGAAGTCTTAAAGAGTCCACAAAGAAGAACTGGTCTATAGGCGCCAAAAGAGTAGTATGTGGTCTAGTTGTGCGTGTATTGCATTGGTGTTAGAGGTAGACTGGTCCAAATTGTGGAAAATGGAAAAACAGAAAGGCTAAAGACGTCTAATTTGCGAAAAGAAAATTACATCATGAGACCCACCATTAGTTTCACTACCAGATAATCTGATCTTATTAATATTGGATGATGCCGTACGCATCTGATCTAAGATTTGACAGTTGGTTCTTACTGAACAATGGGTTGCGTTTTTGTTTTTCGTCTATTAATAAAACAAAAAAGATACCTAATCCTTATTTTGTCCGAGGCAATTTGAATGCATAAAATCCCGTTGTCTCTCTCCATCAAGCAGAAAGCCGGGAAATAAATTATAAAAGAGCGTACCTTCATATGGCCATGGGACCTCTTTTGCTTTTAGCTCTTTTGTTTTGTCCAAGTTTAGATTATTATTGCTATTTATGATTTGATTTGTCATTCACTTCACCACCTCATCCTCCATTTTCGTTCAATTTTAAATTAAGTTAACGTTAAAAACGTTCTGCCACCTTTTTCCTGGATCGTGTATTCAAAAGAAATTGCAGGTCATGGTGGTTTGAGTCACCCAACTGCCACCCGAGTCAGCAACCAACTTCTGGATTACAAGATACTATCTCATCCCACATAACCACTTGACATAACATCGTAATTGTCCGAATATTTTTATGCATCAATTTGGTTCAAAGTTTAGGTAACGGGGAATAAAGAAAACGACAAGTGGGGGCCGGGTTAGGTCTTCATCAAATTCCTGAGAGACAAAAACTAGCAATGTTCACAGACTCTCTCTTAATTTATACATAATCCATAACCTGTTTCAAGTTATATATTGTTATCTTTCTCTTGTGCTTGTTAGAGCATGCATATTTGCAGTCCCGTCGGATTCATTCCGTAGAGTGGAGCGATATTGGGGGTGTAGAGGGATACTAGGTCTGACTGGGTCCAGCATGAAAAAACTTAGTTAAGGGATGCTTTGAGGTCTAACTGGATCCAATACAGCATGGAAAAACTTAGACAAGGGATGCTTTGCTTTGGTCATATTCGTTCATGGTTGTTTTAGCAAGAAACCTTGAACACTGCATTTTATGACCTGTAAAATAAATCAGCTGACCTGCGGTTTGGTTATCCCATTAGAAAAATCATACAGGTTAGTCCACTTGACTGTAAGTGGCACGCCAAGTTGGATTTTGAAAGTCGACTGTAACCTGTTGCTACCTTGCTTATCTAGAATAATTACTTGTCAAAATTAGATTATACACCTGATAGAGAGAAGTATATCTGTTGTAATTTACTACTTATTAAGCCAATACGGACCTGAACATTCAAAATGTTGACCTATTTGTTTATATTTCTAGAAAGAGTAACCTACCTACTTTAAAAAAACAAAAAACAAAAGTAATATTGTTATCGCTTAACTGTTTCACTATGACAAGTATGCGTTGGATAACCCAATTGTTGATTTTTTTACTGCTTAAGATACGATCTAGAACCTAAGGTGCGTGTAACGTGGCAAGTAAAATCTAAACAATCATATTGCCTTTATTTCTTAAATAGAACCCAAAAACATGGAATAGTTTAAGATAAGAATTGATGGCATTTATACAAGAAGAATTAAACTAATTTCAGATTAATTATATTTGAACTTTAATACCTACGTTAGTCAGATTTTCAAAAACAATTTAAACAAAATTATCATCATAATTAAAAATAAGGTTAGAGTAGCTGTAAACAAATATATTATGAGAACAATATTATACTAGTAATACGATTAGAATTAAGCTGGTATTCTTTCTCTTTAGTCTAATTACTTTTGTACCATCACTCCTTAAATTTGAATTATTGTTTCTACTAATAAATTTTTACCTGAATTCCTCCAAACTTTTAAACTGAGAGTTTCTTCGCCACATAGAGAAAAATCCTCAGACCTCAGTCCCCTGCCTTCGATGCCTTTAAAGGGAAGTTCCGAGTACTTGCAAGAGAGGTTTATAGCAAATTAATGAGTGTCAATGCCTTAGCTCCCAAACTTATTAAGAGAAGATTTACTTGCTTTACCTTCTAAGCTTCTCCTAGCTCTTGACATATTTGAAGCCATTGAAAACACAAAAACAAGCTTTAATGAACATAAATCCTAAAGGAACTTGGTGAAGTCCAATATAATCAAAGAGAATCTTAAGCACTACTAAGGTTCTAAGATTGAGGCGGTTTTATTCCCCCTATGGAATTACTTTAATTTGGAGTTGCGATTTAGTCCACTTCATTGGTTGAAATTAAATGGATAAATGTCCAGCTTTTCCATAGGTGCAACACTAGACTTGCTCAAATTAGGGTGAACTAGGATTGGAGGAATTAATGCTCTCTGAGAATGATAATTTTGTATTTAAGTATTTAAAATATGTATTACTCAATAAGGTCCTTGGCTTATCATAAGCCACAATTTCCTCCTTAAAAAATGGTGCCCTAGAATGAGATTGGATATGAGTAAAGTTAAATCGATTCCTATATAAGTTAATTCTAATAATGTCCCCTTAAAATATTGGACGAGTGATGGACTTAGCTTCTTAGCAAGCTCCATGGGAAAACCTCTTTGTTTAGATTCTTATATTGCAAAGCTAGAGAGGATATGCTACTATAGGATTTTTATAGAAATTAATATGGAAGAGTAGCTCCCTAATATGCTCTTTATAATAAAGCTAGATATAGATGAAGAGTTGGTAAGAATTGAAATTGACCTATCTTACAACTGGAAGCCCCTTAACAAAGCCAAGGTATGGAAAACTATAGGTTGTGATTTTAGCTCCAGTCTTTATAACGAGTATATGAGAGTCTAGGAGGAAGAACTAGCTCTATTCACTGAAGTTGAGATCATTTAAATACATAACTCTCCTATGAAGGTAAGGGTAGAAATAATGGATTCCAGATCCCTTTTTAAGTAGGACACATATGCAAATGAGAATACCCCAATTGTATTCTCTAATCCATTTAAATATTATGATAAAAAACTTGGCTCATCTAGTTTTGAAGAGATTGAATATGATAGGAGATCCCTCCACTAATTGTAACATTGTGAAGGATGGGGTAGCTCATACGGAAGGACTATAATCAATTTCACCATCTCTAGCTTAGTTAAAGGATCCATGTGAAAGAAAATTTATAAAGGTTACCTCTTCCTCAAAAAGAAAATTTGGTAGTTGTTAGAGAAGCATTCTAAAGACAATCACCTTTAGCACTTATTGTACAAATGTTTATGATTAATAAAAAGACATTTTCGTCAATTTGATGTTCATGTTCTTTATGATTGATAGTGATCTAAAATTGAATTAATGAATTCTTTGATACATTACATAGCATGAAAAAATCATGATGAGATCATGATAATGAGATTCCTATTATGTGTAATTATATTAATGTCTAAATTATCCCTAGTCATAGGATTAATGAGACGGGATATTATTAATCTAGACAGACTAACACATGTTATACTCCTTGATTAGATCAAGCAATGGATCTCATAAGCTGTAAGCATGAGTTGTTTAGAGTTAACATATGGACGTTTGATAAGAGTAGTAAGTATATTAGATGATCCACCATGAGAAATTCATATGAATAATCTATTCTAGTGTCAGTCATAGTCTCATCATAGCAATGGTGCAAATATCCTTAGACCTGAGATGCCCAAGGATATCTTAGATATTAATCTTGTACTTTGACTCCATTCCTTGTTGCCTCTCAAAGGTTTCTCATAGGGTGGTGATTAGGTACAACTTGAGGTATTCAAAGGTAATTAAGTAGTCAAGAAATGTTGAGGTTTTTATTGATTTCAATGCATAATTTGGCATAGCATATTCTTTTCATAAAAACTGTTTGACATTCCTTACAAATTGGTTTCCAAAAGGATCTTGCAAGAAAACTAAGTCCTTAATGGTCCACAATTCCATAGGTAAGTTGTAAAAATTCACCCACGTTGGAAATGTATCTATTTTACCTCTTTCCAACTTAATGCTAGGCTTCCACTTTTGAAACTAATGATACAACTATAAAGCATTTAGCTGAAACTAATGTACTAGTTGATTCACTCAACCAGGTTGAAATTGATAATACAAATGGGAAAGAAACTGATATGAATAAGTTAGAAGTTGAAGTTTCTAACATAATGAATGAAGAAGCTGAAGCAGAAATTGTGAAGCTAGGAGAAACTAATGTTGAAATAAACCATTAGATTACTGAACTATTAAACATGGTGAACAAAGTAACTGAAATGTAAGCAATGAATACTGGAGAATTTAAGGAGTTCAAAACTCAAACTTTTAATACTAGAAGAAAATCTACAAGCAAAAAAGGGAACCATAACAACAAAAATATAGGGGATATCCCCATATGGCAGTCCTAGTTTGGAACATTAAAGGGACCAATGACCCTTTAAAAAGAGCAATGGTAAAGCAGGTTGTGGAGGATAAGAAGACTTATTTCGTTTGCCTTATTGAAACTAAAATAAAAGATCCTTAGTTAATCATTGGCTTTAAATTTTTAGGTGCAAATTGGCAACTTATCTTAAACCATATTTCACATTATAATGTGAGAATTATTTTTCTTTACAACACATAACTGAGAGGTATTATTCACAACTTTTATTTGTCTCTAATCTATACATCCAAATTTGGCTTTTAATGGAATAAAATCTGGCTAGATTTGCAAAGGATACAAGTGAGAATCCAACATCCTTGGGTTTTGGTAGGAAACTTAAATTTTTTCCTAAATTTGACATAAATTGAAAGTGGTAAAAAGTTCACTCTAGGATCAACAAAAGAGCTTACCAATCTACTCACAAGGTGGATTTGATAGACCTCAACTCATCTGGTAGACATTTTACTAGGACAAGCAATCAATAGGGCAAGATGCATTTCAGAAAAAACTTGATGTTTCCTCAATCCTATGTTCATTATGAAGAGAATATGTTTTTAGACTATTCTTACATGATAATTAAAAAATTGTTGAAAGACGAAATATTAGGGCTCCTCTTAGATTCTTTAATGGAATCTTTCACATGTAAGGATTCATGGAGTTAATCAATAGATGCTGGAATAAAGAAGTTGATGGGTTTAAATCTTAATAACTTATGCAAAAACTAAAGATGGTAAGAGCAAATTTAAAGTAATTTATTCTTACTAAATTATATAATCTCATTGCTCTCAAGAATAAACTAACTCATGCTTAGGAGAATTGCTATAACTTTCCTCACAATGGTGACTTGAAGTTGGTAGAATTGCAAAGGCTACAAGAGTATCAAAAGGCTTTGAAACTTCATAATTTAATTGGATGAGGGATCTGGACTCCGACACAAAATTTTTCCACCCCTATTTACTTTCTAGAAGGAATGTCAATAAAATTATAGAAATATATGATAGCTAGGGAGTTGCAAATTCAAACCAAGAAAGCTTACTTAAGCTAGCAAGAAATTTCTTTGCTCAATTGATAAGATTTGAGGAATTTGTTAAGCCAAGCTACAATGTGTAAAGATTATTTGAATGTTAAATAGATTAGTGCATAAAGAAGTCTTTTAGTTGCCCATTTTTAGATCAAGATGTCAGAATAACTGTATTCAGTTTACATCGATTAAAAGCATTTGATTCAGATGGTTTTTTAACATAGTTCTTTCAAAATGGGAGATCATAGACAAATTATTCACCAAGGTTGTATTGGAAATTTTCACCTCTTTTAAAATGATACAGGAAATTAATCCCATTTACATTTGTTTGGTGCCCAAGAAGTAAAAGCCCTTGAGCATGGCAAATTTTAGACTAATATCCTATTGTAACATAATCTACAAAGTAATTGCTAAGTTTCTTGTTAACAGATTGAAGAACGTGCTTAGTGAAACCATAAATACTTCATAAAAGGCTTTCATTCTAGAAAGAAACATTGCTTATAACATTCTACTCTTACAAGAGCTGCTAAATGAGTATAACTCACGAAAGAGAATCCAAAATTGCTTGCTGAAAATTGATTCCTATAGATTGGTATAACAGAAAATTTTAAAAATGCTAACTTTAGGTGGAGTGAGATCACTATCCCCAAGCAACAAGTTAGACTTGGAATTATATCCATCTTAATAATATAAAAGGTGTTGATGAGCAAGAAAATTTGGAGACTTTATACAGACAATAAGGCCCTTTGGATCAAATAGATCCCTAAATAAAACCTTTAAAACCTAAATTTTTGGCAGATTACATAAACAAGAGAGGTTTCTTAAATTTTCAATCAATTGTTGAAATTAAGAGGTATGTTGTATCCAAAGATTAAGCATGTTGGACCCCGAACTTTTCGTAAGAGATTAGAACCACTTAATGAAAAATTTTGGTGATTAGTCACGAATTAAGAGCACATGAATGAACGTTCTTAAACTAAGAAATGATAGACATGAGTAAAGTAGGGAATAATAAAAGTGGATAATTCATGATTTGTTAGGGTGTTTTCGGTTGATAAGAGATTTTTGAAATAGAAAGAATTAAGGTGAAAGTGATAAGGGAAATGAAAGCAAAAATGAAGATGAATATGTATATATGTGTATGTTCTGTTATTCATGTTCATGATTATTCATGGATTATGATTTCTTTATAGAGGACATTGATCTGAAATGAAGTTAAGAATGAAGAGTATATAGAGTAGAAAAAGGTGATTTTGGTATGAGTTGTATTAAGAGAAGATTCTGAAAGAAATTGGTAGATGATCTAGAAAATGTTAACTGAGTATGGTTCAGTATCTTAGCCACAATGTTTTCTTTAGTTGTCCAAACGAGATGATTCTTAATTTGGATTAAACTAGAGATATATGGCTACATTTGTATGAAGGCATCGAATTTCAATTCTATCTCTAAGAGTCTCAAAAGTTGTCATGAAGTTAAGAAATTGTTGTAGTATGTTGAATGGAAAATTCATCTTAGGACTTTAGGGGCAAATTTGGGATTGTTATAAATAGATTTTGGCAAAGTTGCCTTCTGGAAAGTTGTAGATCTTTCTTTTATATTTGCAACGGTATATAGCATGAAAATTTTGGATATATGAGCTGAAAGTTATGCCCTTTTGATCGCTTTAGCCTTAGACTCTGTCTCAGTTTGACTTTTTGCATCTCAGTTTGACCGTCTACTTTTGCTTCCGTCTCAGTTTGACTTTGTGCGTCTTAATTTGACCGTCTGCTTTTGCTTCCATCTCAGTTTGACTTTTTGAGTCTCAGTTTGACCGTTTGCTTTTGCTTCCGTCTCAGTTTAACTTTTTGCGTCTCAGTTACTATTTATCGCCACCTTCTGATCCATTTTCGACCCCTCAGATGAAAGAATTTGCCTTTGAGGTCTTCATAAGAGTTGTAGCTCTTGAAATTATCTTTCAAACCATAAAAAGAACCCCTTAATACGATATTTGTAGGGAAAGTTATGACAATTTTCCCAACCTTGAATCGTCTGATGACATCATCATCATCTCAAAATGACGTCATCATCATCTGCTTTTGTTTTTGACCCCTTAGATGCAAGAATTGGCCTTTGAGGTATTCATAAGATTTGTAGCTCTTGAAATTATCTTTCAAACCATATAAATAACTCCTTAATCCGATATTTTTAGGGAAAGCTATGGCAATTTTCCTAACCGTGAATCGTCTGATGACATCATCTTCGTCTCAAAATGACGTCATCATCGTTTGTTGACCCCTTAGATGCACGAATTGGCCTTTTAGGTATTCATAAGATTTGTATCTCTTGAAATTCCCATTCAAACCATATAAAGAACTCCTTAATACGATATCTGTAGGGGAAGTTATGGCAATTTTCCCAACCTTGAATCGTCTGATGATGTCATCTTCGTCTCAAAATGACGTCATCATCGTCTGCTTTTGTTTTGACCCCTCAAATGAAAGAATTAGCCCTTGAGGTCTTCATAATAGTTGTAGCTATTGAAATTATATTTCCATCAAGCTAAATAAATCCTCAATCCAATATCTGTAGGGAAAGTTATGGTAATTTTCCCAACCTTGAATCGTCTGATGATGTCATCTTCGTCTCAAAATAACATCATCATCGTCTGCTTTTGTTTTGACCCCTCAGATGAAAGAATTTGCCTTCAACTTCTTCATAAGAGTTTTAGATCTGGAAATCCTCTTTCCAATGGTCTAAAAATGAAGTCAATTCGACATCTATAGAAAAAGTTATGGCATTCGTACTGAGACATGTACATTACAAGTGAGGGCATAAACGTGTTGGAGTCTTTTGGCCATAACTTCTTCTCTAGACCTCAAATTGACCTGATTCTTAAACAATTGGACTCGTAAGATGTTGATTTACATCTCCTACAAGGATCATAGCTATTTGAATTTTATGGAGAGAGATTAAGTGAAAATAGTGAGACAGGGTCTAACAGTAAATGTATATGTTGCTGGAAAAAAAGTTTGGTGAATGTATAGATTTAGCTTGCTAAAATCCCAAATTTAAAATAACAGTTGTGTGTGTATTATAAGAGAATTTTGATCATAGAGATGTTCAAGGATAAGTGTAAAGTATGGTTGATGAATTTGGAGTAAATCAAGCTAACTTAAGGATACAAACCTGATTGCAAAATGGTAGTATACAAAGTATTCAAAATTTATGAATAGTTACATACCTATAAAGGTCAATTGAGCATGCATTGAACATAACGCATATACATGTGTATGATCGAGTACTTATTTGATTAAAAAAGTTAGTAATGTGTACACATATGTGTATTGCATGATTTAGAAGCACAAATTGGCCAACAGCTTCCAGACATTACCATCTCGTCAAGGCAATAGCTATCTAGAGCATACTATGAGTTGACGTAGATGATCCTCACTATAATTGAATTGTTTTTTTTAATTTCAATTACTAAATTGCTACTTATATAATTGTGATATTCCATACATTGTTGGTCCGAGGAGTTTGATAGTCAGGAATGTATTGGAAATGCTTACTGATTCTATATGAATGGAGAAATGTGTACTCAACTATATGTTGAATGCCAGGCTTATATTTAATGATTGTGATAACTGACTGTGCACATTGAAAGAAAGTGATTGATAACGTATTATGTGGAATGTTGTACTCCATTATATGAATATACATGATCAGATAAAGGAGTTGTAACTGGAGTGAGCAATGTGAAAAGAGCTTAAAGCTTAGAATATGCATAAAGAGCCATAGGTTCAACGATTAATGAGCCCGACATCCAAAATGGGTACGGGATCATATCTAAAATGAGTCTGATATTCACAACGGATACGAGACAGTTAAATAGGCGCTCGGTCACAATAAAATAAAAGTATAAGTGAGTCTCATATACATTTGCATCTATATCTTTACATGTGTTCATGAGATTAATTGCAAATAAATGTTGAATTTTGTTGTTATAATGATGTGTAATTCTTATGTACATGTTGATGACATGAAGAATTGAGATAAATGATTGGATTGTTTTGAAATGACTATATGAAGATTTTGTATTCATAATATGCTTGTTGAAATATGATGAGTAAGGTGATATATATGGGATTTGATTTTGGATGAGGTGTTATATTGAATGAACTGTGTTTTATACTTGAGATGTTTATATTCTGTTTGAGTAAGCACTTGCAGGTATTGAGAGGAGACTTAGCTTCTAAGACAATCTAGCTGAAGTCTAGTATTGTCCATTTTGGGAATAATAAATGCCTCAAAGATCTGGTCAGCTGAAATCTAAGGAGTTTAGATAGAATATTTTTGTTTAGTAACTCATATCATGTAGAACTTGTTGTATCAAACTGTGAACTCAAAGATGGTTTTATAATATAAATATATGGTTGGCGTGTATTGAAATGACAATGTAAATTATGTTTTGTTAATGAAATGGGATGAGTTGAACTTCAAATATTTATGTTCTTTATGATACCATGATAAGCTGATGTGTTTACTCTAACATGTCATTCTCATAGGGTATGTTCTTGAATGTCCTCTGAATATTCAGGTATACGCTCTATAATGGTGGGGTGTTACATCTTTCCTCAAGTACTCCACAGTATTTTTCAATATACATTTTAATGCATATACTCCAATATTTGTGTTTTTTTAGCTATTACGTTACGTTATGCTAAATGAGCCTTTCCTTTAATTTTGTCTATCCATACTATAACATCTTTTTGAATTTTAAGATACTTATATTGATTGGTTCTCCTAGATTATATGTTGGGCCCCGAACCCTTTTTGAAAGCTAGAACTATTAAGTGGGAAATTATTGGCAATTATCCAAGTGTAAAGAAAGGAGAATTATTGAATTTGAATTCAAATGGAAAAGATGGTTTAGTTATAAGATGGATTATATATGTAATGTTGGAAGTTAAAAGCTGGAAAATGTATATGTTCATTGAATATGCTTCGGTGTTTTAGCCATAACTTGATCTCTAGTAATCCAAATGAGATGATTTTTTATTTGGCATAAACTAGAGAAATAAGGCTACAAATTGTCCGATGGAATCGAGATTTGATTCAGTCTCTAAGAAAGTCAATTTTTGGATGGAAGCCAAGCACAGGATAATGTTTTAGTATAAAAACAGTCCAAAAATGTTTGGTGTATAAATTTTGGAATATGGAACTAAATTGAATGATTTTAGTGTCATTAGAAAAGTGAGACAATGAGGAACATTTCTGTTGGACTCCGCTTCCGAAGTGCAACCCTCTTCAGAAACATGGAACCCTAAGCGTGGCTGTTACCCGAATGATTCATTCATTGAACCCTTATTGGATAATGATCAATTCATATTCGTCACTAAATATATGTTTTTTTTTTCAAAACATCCCAAAATTTGCTCACCACTTACTCAAAGGTGTGATCCTACATCACAGTCACTATGCTAGATCTCAATTCCTCTGTTTGCGAATAGAATATGGGAACATTTAAATCAAAATTTCCATTTGACTCCTTCATATAAAT
>JAOTAZ010000218.1:13978849-13998786 GCA_025629785.1 Erythroxylum oxycarpum
AAGTTGTATGTAGAATTAGTGAATTGGTCCTCATGGATGGTGTAGGAGATCCTTGGATCTTTCCAATGGCATAAGGTTTATGATGTTTGGATTTTGGATTAGGAAAATATGAGTGTCATGCTTATGACAATGCTGATTATGTTTGGCTTTGAGATGGCTTGCTTTATTGTTGTAAATTGGAGTATGATAAATCATTTGATGTTGGGGTTTGAGGATTGAACAAATTAAAGTTGGTATTTAAGAATTTATCAAGTGCTTTGGCATGAATGAATGAAGTTTAGAAGATTAGAAATGTTCATGAGGTTTGGATTGGTTTTGAGCAAACATGGAGTGGCATGGGGACTTTTGGAAATCCCTATGTCCGTTAAACGGACACGCATGTCCGTTTAACAAATAGGTACGGGTGAAAATGTGCCCTTTATCCACCTCATGTCCGTTTAATGGACAGGCATGTCCGTTTAACGGACAGGTACGGGTGAAAATGCACCCTTTAGCCACTTCATGTCCGTTAAACGGACACACATGTCCGTTTAATGGACACTCTCGGGGCAAATTGGCCTTCAAAGCTCAAGTTATGTCTGTTAAACGGAAACGCATGTCTGTTTAACCGACATGCACGGAAAAGTTGATGAATTTTTTGATTTTTTCTTAGTGGCAACATTGATTTTGGCTATGGACATAGTCCTTTGTTTAGGGCATAATTCCCTCATTTGTTATCCAATTGATGTGATTATAGGACCATTGGTGAATTGAGGTACTAGAGGTGTAAAGGTATAATTTCTATGAAGAAGTCCACATATGCTTTGGGTTTTGCCTAATGTACGCTCACCACTACTAATAAGATTTGACAGTAAGTGACCCTTCAGGGTTTCTAGTGCAAGGCTTATGTCTCAGGAAGTTGGGTCTCGGTAATGGGATCCAACAGTTATGGTATCATAGCAACTAGGTTTAGTGATCTCTTAGGAACCTTAGTGGGTAGTTTCTAGGGTAAAGTCAACATGCATTATTTTACATAAATCACATGCATTGTTTTAAATCAATCACATGCATAGGTGTTTTCAAATGAACAACTTAAATTATTTTAAATTGTTTTACATGATTTGAACTTGTTTTACATGAACTAAAGGTTTTTAATGATTTTAACTTGAAGGAGCAAACAATGCCGCCTCGAAAAAGGACTCGAGGAGCTCTAGCTTGATCTAGCTCACATCAGGGAAGTACGGATGGGTCGCATGTTCTGCAGAATGCAGGGACACGCCATGTTTCTGTTTCTGAGGCACCAAGTGTGCAGCATGAGGTGCCTCCACCGCCTCCTCCGATGCCCTATGTGAATCCAGTAGATCCGCAGTTCTTTCAAGCCTTTGCCCAGGCTTTCACCTATGCCATGGGCCAAGGAATCCAAGCTCAGGTGCCAGCTCCAGTAGAGAGGAGTGGGCAATATGATAAGCTCCGAAAGTATGGAGCTGTTGACTTTAGTGGGGCTACCAATCCTGAAGAAGCTAAGGCGTGGTTGAAGAGGACTGAGAGGGTTCTAAAGCAGATGAAGTGCTCAGACGAAGAGAAGCTGGATTATGCAGTCAGCTTATTGCAAAAGGATGCACTACACTGGTGGGAGTCAGTGCCCCACAGTCAGGCTGTGCCTCTAGTGCTGACATGGAGAGAATTCCTGGAAGTTTTTCGGAGGAAGTATTTCTCGAGGGTCTATATCCAGGAAAAAGCCAGAGAATTTTTAAATCTCACTCAACGGGAAATGAGTGTGAGTGAGTATGAATTGAAGTTTACTTAGCTGTCTCGATATGCGGCCAACATTGTGGCAAATGAAGAGGATAAGTGTTGTAAGTTCGAAGGGGGACTTCATCTTGGGATCAGGGAGAAGGTATTGATCCACAATTTCAGTGACTACCAGTAGCTAGTAGATGCCGCACTCCAGGCCGAGAAACTGGAGAATATAAGGTCTGAAGTGAACAAGAAGAGGAAGAACCGAGAGCAGTCTTCTAGGATGGGAATGGGTGCTCCAGCGCCTGAGAGGAGCACCAGGACCTATCATACTCAGAGTGAGGTGGGCAGTAGTGGTCCTGCTAAGAGTAAGTAGACCAAGGCAGTTTCAGTGCAAACCTCTAGTGTAGGAGGCCCAGGAAGGACATGGAGAAGCAAAAACACGAACCCCCAATGTGAGCATTGTGGGAGATTTCATAAGGGAAAGTGTTTAAAGTTGCTGGGGGTATCTTTCGGTTGTTGTGAGAAGGGGCACATGATTAAGGATTGCCCTCAGGCAATCAGGCAAGAAGGGTCGCAATCGCAAGCTCCAAGAAAAACAGAAACGGTGGGACACAGGCCAGTACATGAAGTAGGCAGTTCTGGAGCTATGAGGAAGGCAAATCCTCCAGGGAGATCGAGGGGCCAGGGTCAGGCAAAAGCCAGGGTATTTGCCATGACCAGAGAAGAAGCTGCAGCTGCTCCTGAAGCTGTTACCGGTATGACTCAGCTTTTCAATTATGCAGTATTTGAATTAATTGATACTAGCTCTACGCATTCTTTTGTGTTTGCAATTATGAATTTGCATGTTGTGAATCCCGAGCTTTTGGATAATTTTCTAATTGTTAGTACTCCTCTAGGGAGTAAGGTGGTGATCAGTTTAGTCTATAAGGATTGTGAACTCTACATCAAGGGTGTTAGACTGGTAGTGGATTTGCTACCTCTAGACCTTAAAAGATTAGATGTTATACTGGGTATGGATGCCATGGAGAAATACTGGGCAAAGTTGGATTGTGGCCTTAAAGAAGTGGAGTTCGATCTGGGAAATGGACAGAATGAGCTCCCCCCCCTCCTTATCCCGTCCTATCTCCAGGTGAAGAGCGCGATCGCGAAGAATGAGCTCAAGGCATTGCTCCAGGATTTCTTTGTTTTGTATTTTCAAGATGACTTTAGTAAAACAATGCTTTAGATGCATTTTGAGAGAAGTAGTGCTTTTGTAAGTTGTATTTTGAACTATGTTGTAAAGGGCTTGAAATGCCCACTAAAGCATTGTAAGATACTTGTTTTTGATGTAAATGAAATGCACTTGAATTATGGTTTATTATGGTATTCCAAAACCATGCATTGGTATGTTTTGAATTTCCATGAGAATAGGAATGTATGCAGGAAATCTGGAAAATTTTGGTAGAAATGGGGATTTTGTCTCCTTGGAAGTTATAGAATATCTCTCGATCTTTCAAATGGTATGGATGTTATGATACTTTGATATTAGAATAGAGGGTTATGAGTGTTACAAGTAGAACGCATATTGGAATTGAATTGGAGATGGCTTAAATGAATGGTTAGCCAAGGTAGTTAGATGAATTATTGTTGAATTGGGGTTTGAGAATTGGATGAGATGAGGTTAGTGTTTAAGAGATTACGAAGTGTTGTGGCAGGAAACGGATAAATTTTGGAAGATTAGAAGTGTCCATGAGGTTTAGTTGGTTTTGACACGCATGTCCGTTTGACAGACAGCCTCGGGTGAAAATGCACCCTTTAGCCACTTTAAGTCCGTTAAACGAACACGCATGTCCGTTTAAGGGACAGCCTCGGGTGAAAATGCACCCTTTAATCGCTTCATGTCCATTAAACGGACACGTATGTTCGTTTAACGGACACTCTCGGGTCAAATGACCCCCAAAGCTTGAGTCATGTCCGTTAAACTGACAAGCATGCCCGTTTAACGGACATGCACTTGGAAATGGATGAATTTTTGAGTTTTTTTTAATGATGACAATGAACATGGTCCCCTGTTCAGGGAATGACTCCCTCACCTGTTAACCAATTTGGGGTGATTCTTGAACTTTTGGTAAATTAAGGTATTATAGGCTTAAAGTTGCAGTTCCTATGAAGAAGCCGACCTATGTTTTGAGGTTTAACTAGTGACCCCTCAGGGGTTAAGCTCAAGGTTTTTGTCCCAGGTCGTTGGGCACTGGAAATGGGGCCCAACAAGATGCTTCAGGACTTCTGACATCATATCCTTCATTTCCTTCACTTCTGTGCTGAGTGACGTGAGATCTCTTCGTATATAACCAATTTCCTCTCTTAAGTCACTTAATGAAGTAAGTCGACTATCATCCTTCTACAGTTCTTCTTCATAGGCAATAGTGGTCATGTATGCATCTGAAGATAAAACAAGTGCTTCACTTATAACAAATGTATGAGGTTGAACTTCTAAGTTCGATTCTGCGAGACTTAGCTCGTCAGGGGTAGGTAGTTTCTGGACTTATCTTCCAAGCAGATGTAGTATACTTCCAATTGAAGATACAGGACATAATGGCCTAATACACATAATCAACAGAATGAGGGTCTCGGTTACGTAGCTGATATCTCCAATCTTAATACATCTGAGCTTCCCTTTTGTAAGCTTTCCAATTACCAGACAAGGTTCATGTGTGGTAGATCGACTACAACTACTTCCTGGATCGACTGAAATGTGGTGGGAAATAAAGGTTCCCTTCGTCTGAGCTGCAAAGCATGTTTCATCAATGCTTCGCACTTCTTCTTCAATCTGATCCTGTGTAAGATCATTTTTTAACCCCTTTGGGTATAGTTTTTCCTTCCCTTTATCAACATTGCATACAATGTAAGGTCGTGGTTGGAAGTCAGGCACAACTTTGATCACAGTTTGCTTTGTGATTGAAAGAATAGTGTACCTCTGTCTTGTCATCTGTGTAGGGTATGGTTTGGTTCCTTCATCTTTTAGAAACTCATATATACTCTTCTCATCATCATTCAACAGATGCATTGTACTACTATTCAGCCACCTTGCTAGTTACATTGGCAAACCCATATCTATAGATCAAGCTAATACTAAGATTAAAAGAATCAAATTTGCAAGGATATATATCTTGGTTACTTCTATGAATGACTTGTATGAGATGATTCCATTCATTAGGCTTAATGAAAATCTAGAACCCGTTAAGGATCAATTAAAGGTCTCTTATGCATAAAAACCACAACCTGCAGAGAAGAAAACTTGGAGATCAACTAGAAGGATCTTTACAATATGTAACTATCATGAACTTATGGAGTACAATGTTGATTCTCAAGTGCCAATTATTAACAATTCAGATCAGGTAAATTATGGACTCGTGGATGAGGAAGTTACAACTAAAGTAGAAATGAACAATATACACACAAATATATCCCCAAAAGCTAGAGGCAAGAGATCTATTGGATCTTTAATCTCAACTTGCATAAAGTGAGATCTAAACAAACAACTCTTGAAGATAGGATACTTAGAACCCTAATTATAAATTCTAAGCAATAAGAAAACACCAACCAAGAGTTTCAAACTATTATCAGGAGGAAATTTAATAGAAAAAAGAAGACTCCACCATTGGATCGTATCTCATAAACATCCTAGATTATAATATGAGAGGAGCAAATGCTCCTAGTAAGAAGCTTTTGATTAGAAATATGATTTTGCATAATAAGGTGGTGATAGCTGGCAATTTGGAAACTCATATGCAAAAAGGCAATAAAAAGTTACTGAACTACTTTCCATCTCATTAGAGAGAAATTACAATCCACAATGATCATTCCAATGGAAAAAGAGTTGTCTTGTATGATTCCACAGAAATGAATGCATGCATTATAATGGTTTCAGATCAGATCATTCATTTAGAGGTTTTTGTGAGGTACTCAACTCAACCAATTTCCATATCCTTTATTTATGCATAAAATATCTCTTAACAGAGAGCTTTCCTTCAGAATAAAATTAAAGATGTTGTGCCTCTTTGGAGATTTTGATTATAATTTAAGAGCTGATGAAGCAGAAGAATCTAGATCTATTGGAAATCCTTCTAATAGTATCCTTGTTGCAAAGGAATTCGCCAAGATGAAACCATTTTCCTTATCTATTTGGTTTCATCATTTCAATATCACTCCAAATATAGAAAGTTTTAAATTAAAAAACTATAATTTGCTGATGATCTCATTCTACTTTCCAAAGTAGATTCCACATTTATGATAACTCTTATGAAAGCTCTCAAGATTTTTAATATAATGCTTGGTCTCAAACTAAATTGCTCTAATAGTGGCTTTTTCCTTTCCAAAAATGCTACAAAATTTTAATCAACCCTAGTTTCCATTACTGGTTTCAAACAATAACTTCTTTCAATAATGTACCTTAGCATTCCAATAACATCTTCAAGGTTAATCTCAAAGGATTATAGTAGTTTGATTGATAAAATCAACAACACTATGTTCTTATGGAGCTCTAGAAACCTCTCCACTACTAGTAGAGCTCATCTTATTGTTTCCATCTTAAATTCCATCAGTGTCTATTAGGCAACTCACATTGCCTTGCCTATTAAAATTATCAAAACCATTAACAAGATCCTAAACAGATTTTTGTGGATTCGTTGTAAAGGAACTCATAACAGGGTGAAGATGAAATGAAGGAATGTGTGCATTCCTAAAAATCAAGGTGGAGGGACTATCAATCAACTTTACTCACAAAAAGGCTATGGAGACTAATAAAGGACAAACAATCGGTGCAGATGTATACGTAGCTATTTCATCAAGAACAGAAGCTTATGGTCAATTGATTGTTCACACATTCCCTCCGCCTTAAAGCCATCCTAAAGTTGAGAGACCAGTATAAAACAAACTTTATTGCGCTTATAGGTAATGGGAATTCCACCAACTGCTGGTATGATAATTGGCTTTCTGTGGGACCTTTGATTAATTACAATGTTGTTTCTTCAATAAAGAGTTCAATCCCTTTAGATATGTCAGTTGCTACAGCCTTACAAAGAAAAGATAAAGTGTGGAGCTCAACAATCACCACCTCCCTAGTTGATGAAATTTGCAACTCTTATTGTAACACTGAAACGGACAAATACTTTGGAGACATGCAGCTGATAGCAGATTTTTAAACCCCTCTTGTAAGGAGTTATTCTTCAAGCAAATTCCCAAGTTGGTATGAACTAAAGACATATGGTCCAATCATCTTTAACCTCGAGCATCATTCACACTATGGCTTGCAATGAAGGGCAGATTAAAAATGGTAGATAAATTGGCCAAATACACATAACTCACTAATTGGTGTTGTTTATGTAGCGAAGCGGAAGAAACTAACGAACACTTATTCTTCAAATGCTGCCGCATTAGCAACATATGGAGGGAGCTTTACAATAAATGCCTATCAAATTATGTAATTAACAACCTAGATTGTATCCACACACTATAGATGACCTATAGAAACAACACAGAGTATAAGTGTTTTTTTATAGCCTTATCTTCTACAACCATTACTATATGGATCAAGAGAAATCTCAGAACATTTCAAGACAAAACCACCACTGAAGAGCAATTTTCTAACCAATTGTTACAACATACCCGACTCCAAATCTGTTTACAAAGATAGAAGCTTCAGCACGGATACTATCTATTTAGATACTAAAATGTGTGAAATGTGTCAAACAATGGTGACTTAGCTAAACGTTAAATTGCATATGCTGATGATGGTTTTCACAGGCATGCCTTTATAACACACCTTTGGTAGCTACTACTCTTATGGTGCAATAATATCAGCCCAGTTACACTTTACATTATTGGCTTGTAAGTTTAAATGCTTATGGAGTAAATGATGGTGGTTTGAAGCCGAGGCACACAAGGCACAGATGGGAACATTATGGATGCAGGATTTTCAATCACAAGAGATCTTTGGAAGCATTTCAGATTTAGTGATATTCACTATTTTCAATTTTTAAGTTGTATTGCAAGAAATTTTTTATTCTCCTTCAAAGCTTAATACATTCAAATTTTTCAAAAAAAATCAAAGTGGCCTTAACATAATTGTCTCAAATTTTTGAATACTATTATACTTCCTAAAAGAATGTGGAGACTTATTTCTGATAAGCAGGCTTTGTGGTGTAAGTGGATTCACAATTACTTCACCAAGAACATAAATTTACGGAGTTTGAATGTGGAAAACTTTGCTTTTACTACTCTGAAAGCTATATTGAAGATGAGGGAAAGATTCAAACTTTACTTTATTAATCTTATTGGAAATGGTGAATCCACCAACTTTTGGCAAGATAAATGAATATATATAGGTCATTTGGAGAAAATGATGAAGCTTCAGCCCTCAGATCACTAATCCAACATAAGGCAACAATTGTAGAAGCTCAAAAAAAGGAGTTGATCAAACAAGCTCTAATTACCAATTCATTGAGAACTTGGATTGTTCAAGCATCAATTAACACTGATAATGACATAATCATATAGAAGCACACCTCTAATGGCATCTTCACTATCAATCGTGCAGGCAAGTACTTGTTAACAATTTGGAAACTCTCCCTTGGACTAACATTTTATGGTTCAACCAACAAAAACCACGAGTTCCACCACTCTATAGCTTACAATAAGAAGCAAGCTACCAATTGTGAAGAAAATAGCAAAGTTTATGAACTTCACAAATTGGTGTATTCTTTGTTAAAAGGTTGAGAAAAATACAAATCAGTTATTCTTATAGTGTAATTTTGTGAATGAAATATGGAAGGCAATGATGCACAAATGTTTTATTACTAATCGCCCAATTAACTTTAGCAGTATCAAAACATGGAGTTCTACTATTAAGCTTCCAAACAAAACTGTTAAACAGTACTTCTGCATTTCTTTATCTTTTCTGGTCATAACAATTTGGGCTGAAAAAACAATCACATTTTTAAAAATAAGTGCCTATCCAAGCAAGAATTTTTCAACCAACTAATGCAGGTTATTAGAAATCACATTAGCATTTACAAGCATAAATTTCAAGACATGCAATTTCTCAACACTATTCGGAGGGTGTAAACATTTTTCTCTTTAGTAGAGTAGTTTGCAATCTTCTCTAGCAAGCTTATGATTGCATTATCCTTGTAGTTTGCAAGTTGCTTTGTACTTGTACACCTTGATTGCCAATTATGTCTTTATGTAATTCGTCTTTTCTCAAAGAAAAAAAATCCCTTTCATTAAAAAATATTGTAAAACATAAACTAAAATAGATCCTAAAATGTGGATCCCACTCTAACAGCTCTTAAGCAGAGCACGAAGCAACTATAACAGTTGCGTCAAATGGCCATTAAGGCGTATAGCTTCTTTAGTTACAACTTCAATTACGTTAGTACGTTGTCACATTTTTCTCCTTCACGAATTTTAGCACACTTTACCGTAAACGATCCAGTTATAAAACCTCTGTGCTCTTGTCCTAAAACATCAAGTTTTGGAAGTCTATGGCTCTATGCATCTCCATAGAAAACTAACTCGATTAATCTTTTGAATTGCAGCCTCGTGTATTATGTTTTCAGAATAGCAGCTACCGTTTGGATTAGAAATTGGACTCTTTATGTTTATTAGATGTATAAGTCGGCTTTTATTGCAACTTGGGAGAAGGCGGGCGAGGGAATCGTTTTGGAAAAGCAGTCAAGATCGATCTTATAGTCTCCTAACATGCGACTTTTGTCTGAATTATGTCATAAAAACCTCGGTGATGAACAGGAAGAACTTAGATAGTGGAAGGGCGTCTTCTCTATGTTATAATCACCTTATTGGTACACCGGAAGACCTAAAGCATTTCTACTAAACGAACTAGTACTCGTATTCCAGAAGCAACATCGATGTGAAACAAAAAACAACCCACAAGAGCATAATCCACAACTTTTCCATCCCAAGGAGCTCCATTGAACAGAAGTGCTCAAATGTGCTAGATGAAACCAGCCTCTCATAACTCGAATGAAAATGAAACAACATTGGTGCCGCCCATAAACCTTGCTAGTCTACAAAAACAGAGTCCATCAAAGTTTTCCTCAGTGGTTTTGACACGAGACAAGCAAACCATCAATTCTTACATATTTTGAGGCTCTTATGAAGAAACCAAAATCATAAATTGATTTACCATCAATCTGCAAACCGAAGATGTTGCACAAACCAAAAGTATCTGAAGAGATATAACAGCAAGAAGATGACTTCTCACGTTTTCAGGGAATAAGACCAATGCCTCCAACTAACTAGTTGCATATCTCCCAGGTCACAGAGGCAGCCAATGTTGTGTACCGAGCCTATCAGAAGTGGGTCAAGCTGTATACTAGAATCCATGACAGCTGAAGAGTACGGAAAAAAAGGAAGAAACCAAACTTCGATACTTAAGCAAATGCCATGCCAAACAATCTCATGCTTGAAGCCAGAAAGAAAGCAAAAGAATCTGGATTACTATTTACCAGAAAGACTGAAAATGAAGCAAAAAGCCCCTCTTGGAGGAGAGTTCCATGGCCACCAAAATCTTCTTCATCAATCTTTAATATCATTGCATAATAACCGTACACAATCGTGGAGGAAATCAAGAGAAAACTACCAACCATAATCCATACCATAATGTTAGGAAAGCAAAACTAGGAGAAAAGCTAGAAAGTCAATGAAAATAATGTGACAAATTCAAAGCCAACAGTAATATATTTAATATCATGCTGCTTGTTTAATATACAAACATCCACTAAATGTCTACATGGATAGTCAAGAATTCTTGATGTTTACTGAACTTTTACAATATCAAAATTTAGCACAAAAGAGCAATATGACTTAAAAAATGGTGATGCAAGTCTTAATAATTCCCACTAATATAGCTAACCTATTGGCACGCAAAAAATAAATAAATAAACAAAGAGAAGCATGGGCATAAAGCTTGACAATCCCACCATCCACTAACCCTCACACCTTGCACAACACTCAATTTCAACTCATCAATAGAAACTACTGATGATCGTTATTCAAACAAAAAATAGTTAATATACATCAATTGCTTATTTGGATAGAGAGTTTAGTAAAATTCACCACCTCCAACATCCATTGGGCCACATTGGACAAGACCAACCAAAGGATTACAGCATTCACCTTTGGACCCAAATATAATTTTCCTTGATCTGGTCTGGTTACAGGAATTTTTATGTCACTCAAAAGTATTTCTGAATAATTTTGCGTCATTAATCTAATATGAAAGTACTGCTATAGGCAATCAATATGAATCCAATTTGAGTTTTATGTGAGGCCAATTGCATGAGATCACAAGCTTGTCATGTCGAGGATCTCATCAAAGACTTCACCAAAGCACCCAATCTGCAAAGGATTTACTTTCCATAACGTGTATAGAAACAAGTTCATCCAACTGGATAGTCCTACAACATTATGATTCACATTATCTGCCATGTACTTTTTAACCCAACAAATGTCTATTTAGGATTACTTCTGAAACTGCTTTCAGGATGCAAAAGCAGGTTTGCACCAAAGGAAACTTTCATGGTGTTAACATTCTCAAAACCATGGTTCTGAAGAAGCAACCATGGTTCTAAAAATGTGATGACCATTTACTAAAATATTTTCGGCCCAAAATACTTTTACCAGTCACATTTTTCTGACAGCAATCCCAGCTGAGCCCAAGTCAAACAAGATCTATACAACAGACATGAAATCAAGAAACAACGAGGGTTATAGTTCCAAAAGTTCATGCATCTTATGGTCCTTTCTATGCAAACAAATTAATACTAAAATTCTTGAAAAAAAATTGTCAAAGTGATTACATTCCCAAATTAACCTAATATAAGGCTTCTAAACTTATGAAGACTCTAGCATATGTTTCTTGTTGTCTTTCAGCACAGTGAAGTTGAATGCAGCAACATTGCCAGGCTATCCTCCAGGGACTAGATGGAGGTTTTGGACAATTAACAAATCAGATTTGAATTATTAGGGAAAGGCATGTTAAAGAGAGGAAAATAATATTTTTCAATTAGTTAACAAAAAGGATGCCACTTTGATGCCTTATTATCACATTAATAACTTACAAAATACCAACAGTTCTATTAAAAACTCAGAACAACGACAATTCTCTCTGACATTAACAGAAAAAAGAACAAGTAAAAATCGAATAACATTTGTCATTTATGTTCAAAAACCCAGATCGCTTCTTAGGCTTTAGGTTAGATATAACCAACGGAATTGAGGATAGATATGATATGAGGTTAGTTTAAAAATAATTCGACAAGTAAACTATTGCTAAGAATAGCAACTTTAAAGAAGAACTTGCACTTTACGTGAGCAACCATAGCAATTTCACCTAAAAGCCACAAAATTCTAATATCCCAAAGCTTGAAAGAACGCGTGGTCTCCAACTTACACAAAGATCCACAGACCCCCAGCAACAGGTATGGCACCCCATAGCAATCCACAGAGAAGTGCCACTACTTGCCGAATCCAATGCAA
Organism: Erythroxylum oxycarpum; assembly: GCA_025629785.1. NCBI lineage: Eukaryota > Viridiplantae > Streptophyta > Magnoliopsida > Malpighiales > Erythroxylaceae > Erythroxylum > Erythroxylum oxycarpum. The sequence goes on from JAOTAZ010000218.1 coordinate 13,991,108, forward strand.
GACATCTCCCAATTGATCCTGTTCCAAAGCCATCGACCGATCATCAATATGTTCGAATTTCATAAATGAAGACCGCTACCCAGCCTTAAAAAGATATATTCACTGGAAGTAACATGTACTCCATTTTTATTAATACATTATTGGGTTTCGCTCCATGTTCGCTACTAAGTTAATAGAAGAGGGAGGAAAAAACAGTCATCTTGTCGTTACATTAATCAAGTTCCAGCTTCAGTTCTACGCACAGCCAACTTTCCAATGAAAAATTGGTGAAAACATCGAATTCGATCGGAGAGATGGTTACCTTATCCCAAGAAGCTTCAGGATCGAATAACTTAGCGAACTTGAAAGGGGAAAAGTGACCGTTCAGGTGTTTCTGTTGGTACTGATTATTCAGATTAACTGAATTTCCTTCTTTCATCGCTGCTCAGCAGGCACTAAATGTACAGCCACCAATTTCAAATTTGAAAGGAAAAGAATTCCAACGGTGATTTCAACTTTTGGTTCAATTTTCTAAACGCTAGATCAACTGTCAACGAGCACCCTGAGAGAGAGCATAGAGTGGAGAGTGCGGTTTGAGCGTAAAACTTGAAAAGCTTTGCTGTAGATCTGACAGCAGTAGTGGGTTGATCCTGTAAACAGAGAGAAGGAATTTTGTTATTTTATATATTGGAGATTTCACTTGAACACCTTTTTTTTTTAAGCAACGATGTACTTTACGAGGGTCTCAATCGAAAAAAAGCATCTTTAACTCATCAATTTTCAGACTAATTATTGCTGACATTGGGTCAGTCCGTAAAGAGTAAAGTGTTGGCCAAACAAATTTTTCCATTTTCAAGATTCAAATTCGAGATTTCTGATTAAGAGATGAAAGTGTTGAACCACTCAGACAGTACTTTTTATTTTTTTCATCTCGTGAATTCATCAAATTTTGCCTTTTTTTTGGAAAAATTATGAATAATTTCATTAATACAGAACAGCATAGAGGACCGGTCACTAACTATGTGATACAAAGCACAAGAGCTGTAATACGACCGGTGAGATTCGCTACTGAAATAGCACAACATGGAATTGAAGGGATCCCGCCTTAGACCCTGTACAAGTGATGCCAATATCATCTTTTAAGTACTATTAGGGTTTGGGGAGTGATTATCAAATAATATTCTAAATCCAAATATCATGCACCAATGCATTTAAAGTAAGCTTAAACCTTATAATGACCTTTCAAGCATTCTTCTAAGTTGGAAGCCTATGAAATAGTGTCATATCACTTGTTGAGGAAACAATGCAGGCCAATAAGTTGAATATTTTGCTCCAAATGATTGAAGAGAAGCAGCAGTTGAAATAAAGAAGATCTAAGGAATGTGAGCATAATGAGCAGTTAGGTCATAGGGTGGTAAACTTGAGGGAGTCTTTGGTACTTAACCTCCTTACAGTAGTTAACCATAGTATAAATGCATTGGAAAGGATCACAACAGAATCCCATACAAGCTTGCTTCTGGCAGTTTTGTGAAGAGGCCTCCTAAGGAATGCTTTGTAAGACCTGGCAGAGAAAACTCAAAAAAAAATTTGAGTCCTGAATTGAGGGAATAAGCAGGCAGGTTTGCTATAAGCATCAAGGATCCCCCAGTAGAACAAGTAGGCCAAGTCCCTGTATTATTCCTGATAAGATCTTGCACCTTGGTATCTTCAGGAATAATGGATTTAGGCTCTGAATTTCACTGATCTTATACAACGGGCCAATTTTTAGCCAATTGTCCTTACCATTTCCCCCATTATGCTTGATATAGAGCTGGATTGAGTCTCTCAACTTTAGGATTTGTCTCATTATCTAGGAGTCAGTATCTTTGGCTTGGATGCTCCTGATGCTTTTTCTTCCTCAGGAAGTAGTGATACAACTACCTTACCCAAAAAACTTCTTTTTCCACCCAAATTTGTCATAATCTTTTGATTAATTAGACCTTGTCTATTAGTTTGATTAAGCAGCCACCTAAACTCCCACAATCCTTCGGTTGGCAAATATTTGACTATTTCACTTTTGGAACTTTGGAAGAGATAATTAGCTGCCGTTGACGTTGAAAGCCTAAATATATAAGCAATGAAATAACAAACTTAGCTAATATTTAGATAAAGATTAAGCAAATAAATCAAAATTTTAAAGGTTTAAATCTAAACAGATAATAACTTTATCTTAATAGATAAAATTTTATCTTTTAACAAATAACATATCTTATCTTTACTACTTTCCAAATTTTATCTTTAAACAAAGACTTCATTTTTAACAATTTTGAATCATTCTCCAACAGGTTAGAGTTAGACATAAACAACGGTAATTATGAAGATCGGATAAAATGGAAATGATTAGTTACCCTCTATCACCATAAGTTAGGGTTTGATTAGTCTAGCTATTGAGTCTCTAGTGTACTGAATCAATCAAAGATGCACAGAATTAAAAAGTGAGTTTTTGGTGGAAATTGGAACATTTAGACACGTAAAGTGAAGCTACTGGAACTGGATTGAAAGGTCTATTATAGTGGCAATATGTTGGCTAAAACCTGCTGATAAGAAGATACCTGAAATTGGCTTGAAGGTTTCTAAAGTTTTAAACAACAAATTGATAGAATCAGGATTAGCAACACAAAAAAGTAGCAAATCGTCAACTAATGAAAGGCTGAAGTTGCCTAGCTTTCCACATCATCATGATTTTCACATTAAGGGGATGCTTGGTTGATGAGTTTGGGAAGGAACTAATGGGTATGGAATGAAAAATGAATGATTGGTTGTTAATTATGATTACAGGGGTAATGGTTTGATATCCTACTCTCGGATAATCCTCCATACCCCCCATTAGTAGAGGAATGAAACTTATTCCTTAGTAGAGACCCACTTTACTAATTAATTAAAACATAATTAGTTTACAATATAATTAATTAAAATAATATTATTAATTAATTAAGTACATTATAATTAATTAAAATATAATTAGTTAAAATATAATTCATTCATTAATTAAAATATAGTAATTAATTATTTAATGAAAAGATAATTAATTAAAATAAAATAAAATAATTAATTATTTACTTTGAGATCTCCTTCTCCGCGTTTCTTCTCTCCTTCTATTTCTTATTGATCAAAAAAACATTTTGATCGAAAATGTTTCAATACTTCTTTGATCATGTCCTTCATCTCCTTTATTTCTGGACTGAGAAACTTGAAGTCTTTTTGTAGTTTTACGATGTCTTCTCGTAAGTTATCATCCTTCTGTTGTTTACCAACTTCACTCAAACCTGTCTACGCATTTTCTTTTTAATGAACCTTCTTCAATAATCTGCACTTGGCTACTTTCTCTTAGGATGACGTCCATTTAATCTAAGGGTTACATTCTCCCTCCCTCCACGTAATCCATCCCAACCGCCCTCTTCTCCTTGCCCATTTAATGTGACGACTTATATTTTTCATAGAATGTTGTGCTACGCATCTCACGGCTTATATCTTTCATTAAATGTTGTGCCACGCATTCCATCCTGTTCGTCCATTTGTGCCTTTGTTAATCCATCCCGATCGTCCATTTTATCTTGTCATTGAATGTTGTGCCTTGAGCTTTCTTTATTACTCTCCATGCCTCGAACAATTCTGCAAATTTTTCTCTCTCTTTCCTTAGCTCTCTATCCTTGCCTTCCTCTACAAAGTTTTCTCCCTCGGTGCTGGACGTGCTTGGCCGTCATGGTCAGATGGCCTACGGTTTTGTTCAACACAGTTTTGTTCAACATAGTCTGGCTTTCGTAAGTTTTCGTTTTTGCTTTTGTTTCTCTGTAGCTGTGTTAAGATGTCCTTCCCCCTTTTTCCTTTATTTTTTTGCTTTTTTTTCTCTGCAGGTCTTGTAGTTTCTCTCCGGCAGGTGTTTCTCTTGCGTGTTTGGTAAGTTTTCGTTTTCTCTTTTGTTTCTCTGCAACTTTTGATCTTTTTCTCATTGTGTTCTTAACTTTTTTCCTTTTCTTGTGTTAACTTCTCAGTTTGATCTTTTGTTTCTCTACAGATGTTGCAGCTTCTTTCTTCCATGTGGCTGCTTCGTTCTCTGCCATGTATTTCTTTCTACTTTAGTAAGTTTTCCTTTTTTGCTATTGTTTCTCTGCTCTGCAGCTGTGATAAGTTTTCCTTTTTCCTTTTCCTCTTTCTGTTGTTAAGTTGTCAGCTTTTTCTTTTGTTTCTCCGCAGGTATTGTAGTTTCTCTCTGGCAGCTGTCAGGTATCATTGTTCCTCTTCGCCTTCTTTGCGCTTTGGTAAACTTTGATTTTTCCTTTTCTTTCTTGGCCGGTGTGATAATTTCTCTTTCTTTTTTCCTTTTTGTCTTAAGTCCTCGGTTTGATCTTTTGTTTCTCTATAGATGTTGCAGCTTCGTACTTTCCCATGTGTTTCTTTCTACTTTGGTAAGTTTTCCATTTTTGCTATTGTTTCTCTGCTCTGCAGCTGTGATAAGTTTTCCTTTTCTTTTGTTTCTCTGCAGGTGTTGTAGTTTCTCTCCGACAGCTATGGTATCGAGTTACTCATTGGAGTTTGGTAAGTTTGCCTTTTTTCTTAATTTTGTCCATTTTGTCTTTTTGTTGTTAAGTTTTCCTTTTGTTTTTGTCCAGGTGTTGTAGTTTCTCTCCGGCACGTTTGTGGGGATGACACAACACCTTTCTCTGAAAAGAACACAAGAGGACTTGGATGAAGTGGGGATGAGATTCGGAGAGTCTAGTGACCGTCATATGAAATGTACATACTCAGTAGGCTACATTGTCGTCGATGAACTACTACAGTCAAAGCCAAACAAGACGGAGGAAAGTCAAAGAAAAAGAAGACGGAAGAAAGCAGACGCAAAAGGCAGAAGCAAAAATAGAGAAGAAAGAAATAGAATATTAAACTATAGCAGTGTTTAATCGAAACGATAACTAGGTTAATGTAACATAGGCTGCCCATCATTTAATTGACGCATCGTCTTACGTTTCTCTCTGTACTTCGTCTTTACTTTTACTAACTATCTTAATATAAGAAATCATTTTATACATTCAAGCGCCTCGTCTTTACTTGTTGTTTAGCTTTCCCTTTGTCTTATAACCCCTTAGTCTTAGGTTCCACTTTACTTTCACTTTCGCTGCTTCCTTTTATTTTTCCTTCCACTACTTCCTCTGATTTTTGTTCGTGGTAACAAAAGTTTAATTGCCATTACGTTCTAAAATTAGCCGAAGTTAAAAAGAAAAGCAGCCGAAAATTAAAAAGAGAAGCTAACGGAACCAAATTAGACGGAGGCAAATAGAAAAAGGAGATGAAAAAAAAGACGAAAGAAAGCAGACGCAAAGAAAAGCAGACGGAAACAAATAAGAAAAGCAGACAGAAGCTAAATTGAAAAACAGACGAAAGCAAAGTTAAGTAGAAAGCAGACGAAAATAAGCAGACGCAAAAATCAGACGGAAGAAAGTCAAAGCAAAACATGATGGAGGAAAGTCAAAGCAAAAGAACACGGAAGAAGCTTACATCATTGTTAAAGACTTCTGTATTATAAAGTATTCCAGTTTATTCTGTAAGTGGTTGTATTAAACAGTAAGAGTAATAGTTGAGAGTTCAAGAGAAAGTGGACAAGCAATATTTATTTCCGTTTTAGTTTTCTATCGTCTCAGTTTGGCTTGTGCTTCCCTCTCACTTTTCTACCGTCTCACTGTGGCCTCCGCTTCCGTCTCAGTTTTTTATCTTTTCACTTTCATACTGTTGCTTCGTCTTACTTTTGTTCATAGTGACATTTATTATTATTATTAAGACTTGAAAATTTTATAAAACAGAAATGAATTTTTTTTATATATACAAACAATTGAAAATCAAGCAAGAAAATAAGAAAAGCAGACGGAAGACGAATTTATTATTATTATTATTAAGATTTGAAAATTTTATAAAACAGAAATGAAAGTTTTTTATTATATATACGAACAATTGAAAATTAAGCAATATAGAAATGAATATGAGAATTTTATTTACCGGAAATATAACACAGATATATTTTATAAACGTGTTATATATGTATATATATTTTCTCTTTCCACACTTTTCCATTTACAAATCGTCTTACCTCTGGTTTCATCTCACTTTCACCTTCGGTGCTTGCTCTCATTTTCTCTCTGTCTTAGTTTTCTTCGCCCTTACCAATATGCTTCATTACTTTTTAATATTGCAGAATTAAAACTAAGACAATGCAGGGAAACATAAGTAAGACGATATGCAAAGGGAAACAAAAATTACACAGCTAAGAACGTCACAACTAAAAACTCAGAATCTACTTATTCTCTGTCCAAATTCTTTAGACCCAATTTTCCAATTGTTGCCCAATTTATTGCATTTCTATTTTGCTGTCCTCTTTATGAATGCATTTCTATTTTGCTTCCCTCTGCTTTTCCATCCCAACCGTCCATTTAATTCAATAGTTATATTCTCTGCCTCCCACGCAATCCATACGGTTATATTCTTTGCCTCCCTATCTGAAAGTTCTTGAGATATTTTTCATTGAATGTTGTGCATTTACGATAATATTTTTCATTGAATATTGTATCTTTATTATCATTTCTATCAGTTCATTGAATGTCCGCCGTTGATGTCGTTGATTAATTTAATTACATAAATTTTAATTTTTTTGTTGTAATTCCTACTATTATAATTTTTGACATTATTATTATGAATCTTTTCTGCTATTATTAGTGAAGATGTCTACCTATTGATAGTTTGTCTGAACTTCATGTTACTTTTGTCTTTGCACTTCGTCTTAGTTTTCTTTGAAGCCAGGTACTAAGAAAGAATGTACAAGTGTAGACTACAAGAGCTGTTGGACTCCGCTTCCGGAACCTAACCCTCTTGCGAAAACATGACACCTTAAGTGCGGATATGACCCCGAAAGGTTATTCCATTGAACCCTTAAAAGACATTATCAATTCATATTCATTACTATCTTATAACATCTCACCAACTTGTCACAAGCTTCGCCATGGCGTACTCAAACAAATCAGTCACTACGCTTGAACGAAATTCTCATACTTACAAGCAAAATTTGGAAATCTTCAAATCGAAATATCAATTTGAATTCTTCATATAAATCATATCTCTGAGTCTCTCGTTTGTTTTGGCACAAGAATCACTTCAAACAGAGTTATACAACTCAAGATATCATCAAAATATCAAAATGGGCTCATTCCCCAAACATGCTCTCTCAATAGACCTCTCACTTGCTCTAATGCAACTTTCTCAATTTAACTCCAAATGATACAATTTTTCATGGAGAGGTAGACATATAGAGAGGTAGATATGAGAGAGTTATGATCAAAAGAATCGAATATGTTCATAACCTCAATCACGCAGTGACATGTCTTGGCAGCAATGCCATAACTTTTTCTACAAATGTCCAAATGCTTTCGTTTTTGGACCATTTGAAAGATAACATCGAGATCTACAACTCATATTAGAGGCCTCAAAGCAAGATTCGGACTCTAAACTGGTCAAAATCATGATTTACTAGAGTTGACCCGAGGCTGTCTACACATACTGGCCAAACTGCCCATTTTCGTCTGAGAAGGTTCGTTAAACAAACATAGAATGTTTGCCCAGTGTGTGTCCGTTAAACAGACATGGATGTCCGTTTAACGGACACACACTAGGCAAACACT
>JAOTAZ010000218.1:14012179-14028452 GCA_025629785.1 Erythroxylum oxycarpum
ATGGAAATGCATCTCTAACTCTCATTAGTTACTCACATTTACCAATCTAACCTTCCCACTAGTAATGGGATGTTACACTGTCACGTCTGTCACAATCATAGGGGTGCCACGATCGTGACCTGCATTGTTTCATGATTCAAATTCTTCATCATTTCCTCAATTTCCTGTTTCTATTCACTCACAAACACATCAAATACCCTTTTAACATAAAATTAAGATCAAATAACCGCTTTAAACACTCAAACAATTAAAACACATAGAAATACTAACAATAACACAATTCTAAGTTTGTACACATGATAATCCTCAAAGAAAATACTTAAAAACACTACAGTAGAACCAACAATCACAACCACAGTCACCACCATCCCAGATGAGGGGGATAGCACCAGAGGAGCTTAATCTGAACCAGCTAAGGATAGATCATTTGGAGAGACAACAGGCGAAGCTTGTGGAGAGTATTAGCGAGCTGCGATCTACAATTGGATGGATGGGAGAGGTAATGCTTTTAGTGGCGAGTCGTATGGGCATTGACTTCCAACCTCCACTATTAGGCGAGGGCACGCTCTCTGCAGCTCCTCCACCTAGCGAGGATCATCACCAGGGGAAACCATCTTTGTCGGATTAGCTAGGGTTATAAGATGAAGGAGATTATTAGTTTGTATAGTATTTCATTTTGTTAATTAATTGTGTATATTTTTAGTTTTATTTTCATTAATTATTTTATCCTCTCTAACATTATAATTAATGATGTTCTTATTTCTTATTTTCACTTGTGTTATTTTTTCTTATTTCTTTTTATCCATTTTCTTATATTTTGTAAGGATGTAGTTTTACATTGGATGGATCTGACATTACAAAATCGCCATATTCAGGAAAGTATCACTAAACTTTTCCCTAATTATATATATTGTGTACATTAGAGATAATGTACAACTTTAAGTGTGGGAAAGGGTTTAATGACTCTTTAACGAATTTTTTAAGCTTATTATAATCTTGATTAGTAAATTTTATGAACTGATATCTTAAATTTGATGAAATTTGTTCATGAATATTGTGTTTCATTATTGAATATTGATTAAATTGGTATGAATAAGGATGAGAGTTAGAATAAAATTGCTTTTGTAAGTCATACTTTTAATAAGCATTGAAATATTCAAGTTGGATGATATTGCATATTATTTACACACATAATACCCATTTTTCGTGAGTTTTTGAGCCTAAGAGCAAAATTTTCAAAAATTTTAAACTCTTATTATTCTTTCATATACAGTAGAATAATTCTAAAAATTGCTTTTATTATGCATATTGAGACCATATTTGTTAAATTAGAAGCATTGACATGATGAAGGCATTTAGATTCCACAACTTGTTTAAGCTTATTTCTTTGAAAATTACCATACCTTTAAATTTACCTTTAGAAATAACCAAGTTGAGTCTTAGCCTTTTTCATTGATTAAACCCACATATTAACCTTTATCCTATTTTTCTTCGAAGACATTTTTATTGCTTTGAACCTTGAATGTTATTTACATTATTTACTTATTAAAGACTTAAAATTCTTGAAAGGTCCAATATTTCTTAAATTGTGGTACTAATGCTTACAATTGGTTTGATAGAAAAAAATGAGCAAAATGGTGAATAAGTTGTAAACAAGTCTTGAAACATATTGTGTAGTAAATTTCATTCAATCTCAATAAGTTGCAATGGAAGGACCTATTTATATTTATAAACAATATTGTGTAATGAAAGGACCTATTTGTGTAGTTTACTACATAATATGTAAACAATATTTGTGTACTGTTCAACCAATAGAGTTGCAATGAAATGACCTATTTGCATTTGTAAACAAGTCTTGAAAAATATTGTGCAGTAAATTTCCTTCAATTTAACCCTTTTTATTATCTCAATCATACCATACCTAAGCCCCATTACAACCTTTATAAAGACCTTTGAATTTTTTCTAATTTATACATAAGTGGTGGAGATATGATTTTATTGCAAGCCTATGGTAAGAATTCTACTATGCATTAATTGAGAGTTTTGATACTTTTCACCCTAAACACTTGAGTGTATTGAGTGACATCTTAGTAAGGGTATAAAGATTAATGTTTTTGACTTCAATGAGATTATAATGTGATTACTATTAATATTGCTTAGAAAAGTTAATTTTAGGATAATTTGATTCTACTTGTATGTTAATTTGATTCAATAGGATATGATGATGTATAGTATGAATGGAAAAATCAAAATCGATAAGGGATTGAAGTGTAAGATTGATAATTTTGATTATGGTTTACTTGAGGACAAGCAAAAGCTTAATTATGGGGATATTTGATAGATGGATAATTGAACATATTTGTACCCCATGTTTGATGTATTTTTGCTTTTGAATTATATTTTTATCATATATACTTGGTACTTAACTCGCTCCAAATGCTTTTACAGAGTACAATTGCCTCCACAAACTTAAAGGAGAAGAATTTAAAAGAAAACATGACATAAAATGAAGATTTGAAGCACAAAAGGGATGCACGATAGTGCATCATCCTATGCACGTCTCTCAGCCAGTGCAGATTCGCTATTTTCAGAGATTTTTGGTTATGCACAGCTTGGTGCATAGTCATGCATCAGCTTGTGCTTTAGTCAAAACCTAGAATTTACTATAAAAAGATGTTTTCAGAGGCAAAATGGAGGAGGATATGTACAGAGGCAATCTGAAACTCTTAGAGGCGACTCAAGGGTTCATTTTAATCCAGAGAAGCAGAAAATACAAAGAATTCATCATAAGATCTGTCAGAATATAAGATCAAACATCTACCTCGCAAAATATTCGATAGAAGACAAACAGGGAGATTTAGAATTATGACCTCATTGTTTCCAATTCATTTTTCTTTCTATTTATGTTTGATTTCTTATTCGATCATCTGCAACTAAATTCCTTTTGTGTCTAGGTTAGATGAACCCTATTTTGATACTTTAATATGATTTGATTCTTTTATTAATGTAATTTCTTTGATTGATATATTGTGATTCGATTACATGTTTTATTTATGTTCTAATAGATCTAGAATATTATATCATAACTTGATTTCATACATAGAGATTGAGAATCCTTTTTATGAATAGATGCATCATAATTAGAAGGAGTTGATTGCAACCCTAGAGATAGGATGACGTAAATTTTTGGAATTATAAGGTCAAACCTAATAGAGGGATTCACAAATCGGTAAAGCAATCTTATAAACTTTAACTTGAGTAATTCGGTTAAAAACCTTAGGATTGATTGTTGATAGACTTAAGATCAACTATTAGCATACCATAGGAATTTCCACGGTCTAATAAATCAATAAAACAATTGCATAATAAAAGATCAATTTATTAAGGATTTAAGGGAATTCTAAACCTGTATACTAATTCTCAATTTTGGTAATTTTTTAAATGAATTCTTAAATCTTGCTACCTGCTTCTTTTATTTGTTTAAGTTTTATTTTCTTAAATTCAAGAATCACAATTACTCCGTAGACTAGATAATACGATAATGGTCGTATTTACCAATACTAACTACAACTATATCGTGCACTTGCGATTAATTCAACATTAACTAACTCAAAAAAAAAGTAACCAATACTCACCTCATTAATTAAATAGATGGGATGAACCTTGCTTTCGGGTGATCGCTTTAACCTTCTATCTCTCCTTCTTTGGGCAGTCATGGGTATAATGAGGGACATTGCATAAGAAACAACCAAGACTTTTGTTAGAAGATTTCTCACCTTGTTTAAGATGTCTAATTTATTTGAACTTCCCCTTGTGATCATTCTCTCTTTTCGCACCCTAGTCTTTTTCCATCTTTCCTTTACCATTCTCTTGGTGATTTGCTTTTGACTTTTAAAAAGGGGAGGAGGCTTTGGTCTCCTTTGGCACCCTAAAATCTACCAAAGCATCAGCAGCTGCAATATCACCCACAACATCCTTTACATTTCATCATTGTCACACCTTTTATGTCCAAGTTTGTAATCATAACATGAAGTTGAATAACTTGTCCTCATCTAACATGTTCTCAATATTAAACATTAACTAACTAAATTTCTTAATATAATCTCTTACCTACCCATCATCTTCAAAGCATCTCTCATAAGTCAAGAAGTGTTGCTAGGAAGGAATTGATCCTTTATCTCCTTTTACATCTTCTCCCATATATCCATAAGACGTTGACTAGCACTAATTTTGGATTTTGGTAGAGGCTCAAGTTCTCCCCCACAATTTTACATCTCCATCAAGATACATTGCCGAAATATTCACCTTTTTTTACTTATCAAACATTAGCAACTATAAAATACTACTCCATATCCCATAAAAAGTTCTCAAGTTTCTTTACAATCTAAATACGCTCAAAACTTTGGGTTATTGCACCTTAAATATGATGCTTTCATTATGTCTTGTGTCCCGAGTAGCGATTGCACATTTAAGGTTTGTCATCTTAAAACTTGCTTCCTTTCATGCTTTAATCGAGTTTGCCACTTAAATCCTACAAAGCCTAGATCTATCTCTCCAAAACTTACAAAACATGATTTATAAAAAGGGACTTCATCTTCACCTAAAGGTAAAGGACCGATGAACGCTTCCACTAGAGTGACACACTCATTAAAATTGTTGCCTTCCACTATTAAATCACCAACACAAAAATTGTTGCCTTCCACCATTAAATCACCAACACAGCTTTAATACCAATTGTCACACAGACTTTAAAATGAACTCTAAGTTCCTACCCCAAATGAGACAAAGTCTAAGTATAGTAGTTAAAAAACCGTAATTAAACTCAATCTTACCGATTTCCTCGTGTTGAAGGTATTTCACACAAAGGCTAAACTAAACCATCAAGATTTACTAAGCCAATGAAAGAAAATAGACAATAATAAGAAAAGAAAACTTTTACAGTAAAAATGTTAACTTTTATATTACTCACAATAAATATAAATGGTACAAAAGGTGAAACTCTCTAATGAATTAATTCTTTACTCGAATGAGCTATTTATAAGCTTTTGGAGACTTATTAGGCATCATACAAGAAAGTTGACATTAGGGCACTAAGTCACTAACTTACCACTTTAGACACTTACTTTAGAGGATAGTTTACATAATTTACCACTAACTCATTCCCAAGTAATAGATACCTGTGAAAAATGAAGGTAAAACACCTCATCCATATTCTTTGCCATATTCTCTCACTTCTTTGATGATTTATCCCACTAACTTTATCATATCACCAATGATCTTCATGCAAAGTTAAAAGTTAGTCAAGTTTAAAGCCAATGATCTAGTCCATTCATCCATGGTTCGTCATTGAGCACTAATTCATCTAATCCCACCAAGGGCATCCAAAGCAAGTCCACCTCACCTAATTCAAGCCGATCAACGCCTCACCGTCTTATCAAGACTAACTGAAGCTCGGACTATGTTTAATCTCACTTGTTTCCTTTTACATACCTTTCTCACACCTAATTCATAATAGATGTTAGCCAAGACTCACCAATGATTGGAAAAATGATGCTACAATATTAGTCATGTAGAGAGTGCCCATAACCATTCTCCCAGTTGGGGTAAACTCCAAATATATCGTCCCTAGTCCCACTCTTTGATAAATTCGACATAATGGACTCTTTGCAGAATGTGATTAACACGTAAACTCTGAATATGATATTTGTATCATTTCATCTCTGCATCTGAAGTAAAGAAACGTTGTTTTGTAAATCATGTTTAACCGTAATGGGTGGTTTGTATCAACTTGAATATGAAACACAGCTGTTATCGTGTAATATGGGTTGATCTGGACTGCTTATAATATCGCTTATCTTCTTTTTTCATGCATCGAGTTGGTTGGCACGACACTTTGTCTGCTAGGATCATTTTCCCGTCTACCTTTCTGATTCTCCTGTATTGTCAATTTTTAACCTATTTCATATTGAGTGATGATGAGGTTGATTCCGTAGACTGACAGATGACGAAATGTATCGAACAAAAATTTCAAGGTTCCTCGAGTTTCGTAGGATTTACATGACTAGTCTAAAGAATGGTAAACAAATGTCAGGAAATGGTGTATTTCTTCACTCAAGAACCAATGCCTTTATCAAATAATGGGGCACGAGATGTTCAGAAGTTTCCATCGTTGGAAAAGTTCTCTTTTCATGCAGAAAGCAGTGAGTGTATGGTTGTTAAACCCAGGGAAGCTTATAATGCATCAAAATGCTCTCTGAAATACAACGGTTTAACTTCGAGAGAGAGATCCTCGACAGGATTAGCATTCAAACAGTGGTTAAATGAAATGATTTGTGGAGTTCTAGAGAAACCCGCCCTCTTAAGCAAGAATTGATTCACCCGCTTGAATTTTCAAGCAAAAATGAAATGGTTATTCTTAAGTTAAGAATAGAATAGAATGAAACAGGTATTATTTAGTTTAGTTTATTATTAAAATTTTCTAATAATGATATATACTAATGTTTAGTTTGAAAGTATAAATTTAAGATAACAAAAGAATAACTAACAAAAAGGTCAAAATATTATTATTTTCTTATTATTATTATTATTATTACTAGAAAATTAATAATAATTAATAATAATAAGGAAATCAATAATAATAATAATAAAAGAAAATAAATAATACATGATAACAATAATAAAATTAATAATAACAAGAAAAAATTAATAATAATAAAAACAACAACAATAATAAGAATAATAATGATGATAAGAAGAAAAAAAATAATAATAAGAAAATTATTGATAATAACAACAACAATAATAATAATAATAATAATAATAATGAGAAAAGTTGTCTTCACCTATTCTGCGTTTCACAAAATACGTAAAAATAGGAGGTATCTTTAATTATTTTTGAAAGTGTAAGAATAACTAAACCTGAGATTAATTATTCTGTATGTTATTTTTTAACCAAACAAAAGAATAGCTATTCATTATAAATAACTATTCTACTCAACCAAACATGCCATAAGGTATTAAAAGTGCACATATCATTATCATGTTTCCCATCACATAGGGCCCAAGCACCTTAAACTAAATACCTTAAGAAAAATGTACCTTTGAAGGAATATGTCATAATATCGATACATCATAAAGAAACTGGCCGCTCCTAATCATTAACAGCTCTCTGCTTAGCATCATTTGTACAGTCACGTTTTAGACTACCTCAACATTGGATCATTTTTACACCCTTTAGGACCTGTATAGTCAATCTCCTATGCATGGGCAGTAGGTGATCAACATGTCAACCTCAGCTTGCTCAACTCTATGTATAAAACCTTAAGCTACACAATGTACAGATTCCAGTACAAGCATACATTTTATTTCCGATAAGCTCGTACCTTCCAAAACAAAGGCAGAGATATGAAAAGAAAGAAAGAGAGGAAGCTCACACTACCCTCAGTTAGCTGTACAGAACTTTCTTTCCTAGGCCACCTAAGCAGGGTGCATTGCCTGCGCTGCAATTCTCCTTTCTGCAAGTATATTATGCAATAATGATTTAACACAAAATAAAGCATTTATACACACAAAAACAAGACATATTCAAAGCACTTGTTTCAAGTATGACCCACCAATCTAGCATATATACAATTTGCTGTTGGAGTGGAATGGTGATCAGCACGGATTATCAAAGTAGAGGTACAAATTATAGTACTTTGCATATTGGCATAATGTGTATAACTAATGCAGCATGACTGGGACATATATAGGACCACTAAGTTCACATCAAAAAAAAAAAATTTGTAATAGATAAATGCTGGACAAACAACTGTAACCAATTCTATGTATGCTGTTACTCTGCTTCATGGATAGTTCAGAGATAGCAGTTGATTAGCACGCACAAGTAACCAAGCAAAAAGATCATACCATGGTATTTATGTTTGTTTCCAAGTCCATTTAGGCATATATATGTCGAACTTATATGCACTCATAAAAGGAAAAGAGTTAAAAGAGTACCTCCAGCAGCAACAAGTTTCTCCACACGGGCAACAATATGCTTCCCATAGGTGTACTTCTTCAATGCATTTAGATGAACCTTTATTCGTGTGAGGATCAACTCACGCTGTTGATCATCACAAGTCTCCAATACCTTTTGTACAACATAGTTTGCAAACTGATCTTTCATCATAGCCTGGAAGGAAAACGTAGCAAACAACACATCAATCATATCACATAGTTACTGCAAGTATGATGTCTAACAGATATAATAGGTTACTTCGTCCAAGTTTCTAAAGAAGTTGTGGAAATTACAAACCTGGAGAGGCTCATTTTCATCAGTAGTGCCGAGCATCTCATTGACTAGTAATTGGCGCTCCTTTGGACCACCAAAAGTTAAACACTTCTCCACAACATTGGAGGCAAATTTTTGCTGACTCATTTGAACAATCTTTCCAGCTAACTCCTTGATGATAGCAGATCGCTCATGAGGCTTTCCATGCTCTAGTACATGCTGTCATTATCAAAACCAGGGCATAGTACAAATTAAAGCATTAAAAAGAGCTAAAGAGACAGTCATAAAAGGTGCAACCAATTAACAACATTCCAAACTTCTAATAACAGAGACCTATATTCATTAATTACACATTTGGTTTCGATAGATGAATACTAAGAAACAAGAAGCTAAACAGATTAGAAATAGATGTGTTCCACAACTTTGCATCACGTAACTGAGCAGAATGCAACTATTTATGTATGCACCCTTTAAGGAGGTCCTCAATCAAAAGCTATAGTTCAGTAAAACTCCACTTGGCAGACACAAACAAGTTAAATTACAAGTATTCTATTCATGATTCATAGTAATTACAGAATGTGCAGAACTGATAGCAACATCCTGTCAATTCGAGTAAAGAACATGGAACTGTCACCTATTTAAGCAAAAGTATTCTATTCATGACTCATAGTAATTACACAATGTGCAGAACTGACAGCAACATCCTGTCAATTCGAGTAAAGAACATGGAACTGTCACCTATTTAAGCAAAAGAATTTGGGAATAGGAACTAAAAGATCAGTGTCCAAATTTGATAGGAAAGCAAGAAAACTTAAACTCACAATACAAAAATATAGATTGTATAAGGGAATCTCAAATTAAATCCAACTTAATAAAAACAAAACCAACAGCAGCAAAACTGTTGTGTACAACACAACAAAACAATACAGTAAAACATTCAAATGGGGTAGAAACCTTCAAGAATAAAGTTACTAACCTGGACAACATAATTTCCATATTGATCTTGTGCCAACATGCTAACAGATCCTAGTATTTCATCCATAACTTTGCTCTGGGTTTTTGGGTCCTGGCAGTGTTCCAGGATTCTCTGCAACAAAGAGAACAGCCAAAAGTGTTCAGAAACATAAAATACGCCTTGATAAAAAATGTGAGGAGAAGAAAAGCATTGGAAAGGAGTCAGAACCTGAATCACACGGCACCCATATGGATGGGTGGACAGGGTTACAACTTGATCAAAGAAGGTGGAGACAATAAATTGTATATTTTCTTCAGGTACACACTCAATGCACTTTTGAATGACGTGATTTCCATTCTGGTCACGTACACATCGCATGACATGACCATCAAGTTCCTCAACCATTTTAATTTTCTGATCTAAATCAACAACCTCAATGGCCTGAACAGTTTTAAACAAGAAATGTTATTGCTTTAAACTTCAACATCAGCATTATTGTCTTAGTTCAGTAACTGCAGCCAATGGAAAACTAGTACTATTACATAATCTTATAAAGTTATCACATGTTAGAGCATCAGAGTTGAAACCTTATAAAGTTATCATATGTTAGAGCATCAGAGTTGAAACAAGTGACAAACCACCTCATCTTCCCAACTAATATTCACTAGCCTGATAATACAGTGTGATTTTGGCTCACCAATTCACTTCATTTCAGTATAGTACTATTCTTGGTCAATCACTTAAAGATGTGCATAGCGAACTTATTGATACCTTTTGGATCACCCGACAACCATACATTTGAAGGCTAAGTGTTAAAACATGACCAAAAAGCTTGCCAGCAAGTTCTCTTTGCTGTGACGGAAGTCCATGTTCAAAAAACTGTATTCAGAAACACAAAGCTAGAGTTGTGAGTAAATTGATACATAAAATATATGGAGATGCAAATACGCAAAAATAGACACCCGCAGATATTGGATACCTTCTGAATTACATAATTACCAAATACATCAGTCATCAAAGCAAGAGCTTGCGGCATAATTTCCTGATAAACCATGTTCTTCTCACCCATTGTTGCTGTCTCAAGTTTTTGTTGAATGAATCTGCTCCCATACTGATCAGCACTGACACACCAAATTATGTACGTAAATTAAGAGCAGAGTGTAATGGTAGAACTGGAAATAACTTTCAAACTGTAAGTACCTGAACTCAACAACATGACCAGTAATTTCTGAAAGGTCGAGAGATTTTGTCTTATTGCTCTTAAATTCTTCCAGGAGAGAAGATCCAAAGCTTTCACCTGTACCATCCAAGTGCCAAGGTCCCATGATACCCCCGGTCAAGTTCCTCATCCCAGACGGAAAATGAACATTCAGCTCATTTTGTCTCATGGGACTACCAGCTCCCACAGCAGAGTTGGGCATAACAGGATTTGCCAGAGGACTTCCAGGATAGGGCATGCCAATACCAAATGTAGGACTCCCGTAATACCCATGATGATTAGAACCACCAGATTTACCACCCAAAGGAACTCCATACTGCGATTTCTGAGGTGATAAAAGACTTCCAACATGAGCTCTCTGAAGTTCAAGTAAATTTACATATGAGGTACCTAAGTAATTCCTGTCCATAGGAGGATCATTGAGAGCTGCAAGCTGAGAAGCATATTCTGATGTCTTCAAATACTGCAGATGCATTGGATCAATAAAAGATCCTTGAAGGGAACTCCCAGTCATTGGGCTCCCGACTCTTCCAATGTTGTGTGATTCAGATGCAGCTGTTAAAGATGCTCCAGACCCCAAGCTTCCCCCCAAAACTCTCAAGTTAATTCCAGAGGCTGCAGCAGCATTTTCAAATAATGGTGGCAGATTACCAGTCCCAAGTTGGGAAGCCATCATCGGAGCCAACATTGGGTTAATGGAGTACCCACTTGATCCGTAATTTGCAAGGGAAGAATTAATAGAATCCATGTGCTGGTACTGAGTTGGTAAGCCACCTCCAGTGTTGATAGCGGGAGCGGGTGATCCCTTCAAGCATGAATTATCAGATGGAACACCAGTTTTTTGCAATTCAACCTGCCTATCAGCTACTAAGGGGTAGCTATTCATGTCTGACCCACTACCATTACTTCTATTCAAATCAGAGTATGAAATCTTTGCTGATTGTGGAACAGAAGGCATATGAAAGTTAACAGACTCAGATTTCTTCAAGTATGCATTTTGCTTCAATTGACTGTGACCACCAGGAGGACCAAATAGATAATCATGGTGGTTTTCAGCATCCTGCTCAAAATGCGAGGGTAAGTTGTTCTCTTCATCTATGACACCATTTGTCAAGTTCATTCCAGATAAAGCTGTTACCAAATCTGGAGCTTCATCGATCCCAGATGAGACACCATTAAATATGTTACAACTGATAGGTCTTTTCTCAGACACAGAAGCTCTACCGTGTCCAATCGGAGTAGGACAGGGACTAGGAGCCCTAACAACAAGTTGAGGATCTGGAGTAGCACTTCTAGACAAGGAAGCACCAAGAGCAGCAGCATAAGTATATGAAGATGGTTGGCCAGTATTTAGAACAACAGATGAGCCATGACCATTAGCACCACTACATAAAGTATCTCCAGAGGATAATTCACAGCACAAATGAGCCAGCTCATTTTCAGCCGAACCAATAGTCTCAACATTCTCACTAAATGTGTTGCAGCTAGTTGGACCTGAAGGGTTTCGCTTCAGCAATGTTGAGTGACCCAAGTCATCCTGCATGAATAAAACATGACTTTGAGACAGACCCTAGTACCAATTAAGTACCAAGACTGAGACTGAAAACATAAGAATGAAAAACAAGCAGTGGTGAAAAATATGTATGAGAATCTAACTGATGCTACAGAGATAGAAGTCACCGACATTGTTCGACAGGGATAACCTTTTCTAATATGACAAAGAAGTCAATGTGCATTCCAAATAAGATATTCACTAAGTCAAAGGCTGCTCAGTATTCAGTTCATGAATTGTATCCGTTGACACAAAGAGTGATAACATTAACTTGTAAAATTATAAATCTCAAGCATGAGCAAAAAATAATCAAAGTGAATTGCAAGAAGGGGTGAAATTAGAGCAATTTTTATAACAAGATTGCAATGGAAATAACAACAAAAATGATCTCATCATTCATGACGAGCACTGACCAAGAGTAACTTGAGAAACTACTTATAGGACACAAGATTACAAAAATCGCAAGTAAAAGAGATCAGAGTGCAAATGGTTACAGACAAGCTCAGATTTGACAAACTAAATACACCAAACCAGTTACCTATAATCATCATCACACAAATCAACAAATAAACACATTATCATGACCAAACATTGAAGCAACAGATCTTTGTATTATTCATCTTAAGATATGGTGACAAGCAAATTCAAGGAAAGCCTTCAGAGACACCCAAATAACTATAAAAATCATATTACTACCCCGCTTGAGACAATACACAGATATTGTATGAGTGCATCATACTACACGATATTCACGAACGGAACTTTTTAACTTAAATCAATAAAATCCAAGCAACGTGGTTAAGTAAAAGAGCTTTTTGATACCTATGATATTGTAAAGAAACAATGCACAGTATCAGCAGAATTTCATATAAAACACAGATATCGACAACAATAATTAGTAATCACCTGAAAGATTTCGGCAACATTTTTCTGTTTGTTTCCAAGTCCTAATCCAGGTAAACCTATCAGCCCATGGCCACCCCACTCTGTAGACACCTGCATCTTGTCTGAATTAATTTCAGTTTCCTGTTTCTTCAAGTCAAACCCCGGTGGCATTGTGTACATAGCCCTTCCGCTTCCATTATCAGCACTATTCACCTTTCTCCTATCTCCAATACCACCTAAAACTGAATTACCTCCTTTCAATCTTTGCGCAGACCTCCAATCTTCCCTTGATAGTGGAGGATGTGGAAGCCTAGGGTTTAAATTAACATTCGAGTAATAATATGACAAATAAGCTGGATCAGACCTAAGCTCCTCCTCAGACAAAAACCCATTTCTGGTTCTTCCATTAGCAAACTCCGAAAGGGTGGCACCAACACCAACACCACCACCGCCTCCACCACCTAACAAGCCCCCCACTGCACTCAGTGAACCTTCAACAGTTGGTGGTGCAGAACCACTCCTATACAAATTAAGCTCTCTCTCACGGTCATCAGCCTCTTGCCTACGCTGCTCTCGTAGCAACAGCCCTATTTCTTTTTCTAAATCGTCCCCAAAAGATGCGTCGCGTGCGCCTATCATCGGTCTCCTTCCCAATTCAGAGAGCATAGTCAAAAGCCAATTTGATCATTAACTAGTACAATCTAACAACTGATTCAATAAACCAGTATCAATAATAGAGCCCTGTTACTAAAAGGTGCTAAAAACCAAAAATTTCTACGTAGAAGCAACTTAAAATGCCAAAACCCATACTGACAGCCACCGTAAACTAGAAAGGTCAAAATTTTAAAGCCTATTAAATCTTTTGAGAAGCCAATCTACGAAATCCAGAGATTATATGAGGCATAAAACATGGGAAACTCCCTTCAAGAATAAATTCGTTGAAACAGAATCACACAGCTTCAGCGCCATGTCTCCATGTAACAGAGGCAGCAACAAAAGGAAAGCAACACAGGTTGTGAGAGGAGGTGGTTTCGAGGAAGTTAAGGAAGAAAAACACAGTGAGCTGTCTAAAAAGAAAGAAATGAGGAGAGTTTGACGGCTAAGATCAATCTGGCGGCGATTGGTTCTTACAAGAACCCTTAGGGTTTTGTTTCATGAGAAAGGGCAAGGGAGATTAAATACAGTTGCAAAGGACAACAAATGGGGTGTTTGTTTTCCAAATATTTTTGCTCTTCTTGGTTGAAAAAAAATGTCCTAAAAGTGAGGGTACTTGACCAAGTGATAACCGACTGACTTTGGGGTACACTCAACACTTAGAAGAAGCTAATAATGATGTTTGTTTTACTGCTGACATGTAGCGTCCTTTCCACTGCCTGCACTCTGCCTCTTGTCTCTTTCTCCCCTGCTTTAACTGAATTAAGACATGGTAACTACTAACAGTTAAATTTCTGTTTCCTCTTTTCTTGTAAGATGTGTTTACGCGTTCTGGAGCCAATTTCTACGGAACCAATGTTAGACAGGAATTTGGACCGTCCCTCCCAACAGGCACCTTTTAACAGGTAATGTGTATTATAAAAACAGAAACCAGAGGAAAAGTCTTACTCCTTATAACTTCATTCCTAAATATCATTATTAGAATATTTATTCGATTCGTGGTAATATATTATAAACATGCAATATGTTCATCTTATAATACAACTTCTTGTTTCTACTCTTCCTTTTCTCCCACTAATATTAAGTCAATCTTAATCTTATCGCGTAACTTGAGTCTAAATTATCAATGATAGCTTTTCTAGAAAACTCGATAGGATATTTATTTTTGCTTTAGCTAGATCAAGTCGTTGGTTTGGTGACATCATTGAATTGTCATTGGTTTGCTTCTCATTCAATAAACTCAAGCTATAAAAGATTACCACACTGTTGCTTCAACATGTTTCACCGTACTACACGGGTCATCCTCCCCACTCCTTTATTTCAGCAACTTATCCTTATCTTAAGGTCTTCTCATCAATAAAAATGTCAATGGGCCCTCGGGTTGCATGCCCAAGGTCGGCCGATCACTTATTGCCCGACTCGGCCTGATCCATCCTTAATATTTTTATAAAAATATAAAAATGATGTCGTTTTGTCGTTTCAATCGGATAAGAGGAACAATTTTAACCCGTGACCCAATCAACTTAAACCAAAATTGAGCCAAACTAAAATTGACATTCCTACACACTAACAGACGATTATAGAGAAACCAACTAAGTTTTCAGAAACACACACACAAACGTCTATATATATGACACATATCTGTATATATTGTATTACATTACTCCAACTTTAACGCCCAAGCCTCTAATCCCATACTTTCATTTCATAAATGCATGGATTAAGGAAGCAAGTTAGAACTTTTAGTTAGTGGTTAAGGTAAATTATATTTTAAATTTAACACTTTTGTTAATTTTTTAATTTTTAACTCCTTGAAAACTTTCTATCTGGGAGTTTATCAACTACAATTTTTGGTTTTTATTTTAATGACTTTTTTCAAAATCCTATGCTTTGGAGTTCTTCTATTTAATCCTTTTTTTTTCTTCTTATTGTTGAATCTCTCATTCGTACATAGTTTCTCTTTATTTCCCTTTCTCAATTTCATTCTTTTAACTAATTGAAAAATAATTTGCAAATTGATAAGACAAATTCATCTTTTTTCGTTCTTTCACCTAACTTAACTTATCAATATTACTACTCGCAATGTATCAAATCACATAACAATAAATAACTTTATTCTACCAATTAAACCGTTACTAGATATAGATATTCTATTCCTCTGATTAACTTTTCAGTAAATTTCCAAATGAATAAGTTCAACAAAATCTTTCAATTTCTTATTTTGAAGAATTTTTTATTGTGGAAATTTCCAAGTTTAAAGAATAGTTTTTGCGCTAACTTCCTAATATTTTATATCTACACTTTTTATCATAAATAGATTATTTATAATTACTAATATCTTCTTCTCGGTTCCTTCATCTCCTTCTTCTATAACTCAAGCTCAAAGAAGGAAGAGGTAAGGAGGCCCCTTCCAAGTGCAGGACAATCCTAAGGGCCCTCCCTTCACCACCCTTATGAGATAGTCTACAGGGTTCATAACTACTCATCTTACTACAAGACACTTACCTATCAAATAAAGATATATATAAACTAAAATGGATAAGATATAAACAAAAAAAGGTTAAACTAAATAAACTATAACTATAAATTAACTATTTTAATTATATAAATCAAACTTATATAAATAAACTAATTATATAAATCGTTATCCTTATAAATTATAAGTATAACTAAATTATTCTAACTTACCTATTACCATTATAAGCCTGTACTACCTGATAGCTTTTACCAATATTT
>JAOTAZ010000218.1:14081493-14091549 GCA_025629785.1 Erythroxylum oxycarpum
CTACTCTTATATGTTGATGATATGCTGATTGCGGCAAAGAGCCAAAGTGAAATTGACATATTGAAGGCTCAGTTGAGCAAAGAGTTCGAGATGAAGGACTTGGGGGAAGCCAAAAAGATTCTCGACATGGAGATAAGCAGGGACAAAGAGAGATGCAAGCTTTGGTTGTCACAAAAGCAATATTTCAAAACCTAT
Source organism: Erythroxylum oxycarpum (assembly GCA_025629785.1). Classification (NCBI taxonomy): domain Eukaryota; kingdom Viridiplantae; phylum Streptophyta; class Magnoliopsida; order Malpighiales; family Erythroxylaceae; genus Erythroxylum; species Erythroxylum oxycarpum. Next base: position 14,081,689 of record JAOTAZ010000218.1, read on the forward strand.
TAGTACCCTACTTGCTCCTTATAGCAATGGTGTGTACAAGACCAGATATTTCATAGGCTGCTAGTGTTGTAAGCAGGTACATACATGATTCGGATAAGATTCATTGGCAAGCTGTGAAATGGATTCTACAGTATATCATAGATACCGTAGATGTTGGTTTAGCATTTAAGCATATGAATTACTTGGTTAACGCGTAGTTGGATATTGTGATTCTAACTATGCAGGTGACTTAGATAAGCAACGATCTATAACTGGCTATTTGTTCACTTTAGCAAAGGCACCAGTTAGTTGGAAGTCTACTTTGCAGTCAACGGTGGCTTTGTCTACAACAGAGGTAGAGTATATGGCTATTACAGAAGCTGTAAAAGAGGCAATTTGGCTTCATGGGTTGCTTAAAGACTTGGGAGTTGGTCAGAAACAGCTTGAGGTATATTCTGATAGTCAGAGTGCTATTCATTTAACAAAGAATCAAGTCTTTCATGCAAGGACGAAACATATTAATGTTCGCTATCACTTTGTACGGGAAATTCTAGAAGAAGAGGAGATACTTATTCAAAAAATTCGGACTACATAGAATCCTGCAGATATGCTAACCAAGGTGGTTACAAGAGCCAAGTTTGAACATTGTTTAGACTTGGTCAATATCCTGCACATTTGAGTTGGTGCCTGAGGGCACAAATTGGTAGTACTACAAAGGCTGTTTTGTTTGATTGGGAGGATGAATGATGCTTGAATTTGGTGGGACTCGAAATTGCGCCAAGGTGGAGATTTGTTGTTTTTGACTTTGGTATTTTTTTTTTTTTACTTTGGTGGCTCAATCTCAATCCCATATTGAGAAGAAATGATAATGGGAGGAGTTTGCTAAGTTATAAAAGAACTCCTCCCCCTCCTATTCTAATTCATCCCAAAATTTGATATATATACTCAAAATTTGTACACATATAAAATTTAGTATTCTCTTCTTAATAAGAGCAGGCTACTTTAAGTAGGGCTTGGAGACTAGGCACAATTGGACGAACTCCGTTATCAATTTTCAGATGTGTTCTTTTCTTATCTCTTTTATTTATTCCGCATTTATAGTATTCAATATTATTTCTCAGGTATATTTGTAGTGTTGTGTTAAATTATTTGGGTGTATTTACTATTCGTGTATGTACAGGTTCTGATAAATACATTATGCGTGTAATTTCTATCTAGGAGGCCAGGTTTTAAGTGAGACCATTTGTGACCCTTCTACCCTTTCCTGGGATTTTACGTGAAATGATAATATTGTCTTAGGAGTCCGTTTGACGGTCTTTCCTGGGTATTACCGAATCGATTCATTTCACTAGTTGCTTACCTTAGAGGAAAAAATCACCCGATTTTCCCAACAAATATAACAGCACTACAAATCCTTGCTCCATGTTGTGCGTGATTAGCCGAAAGCGCGGAATCTTTGGCTTACTTTCCCTCGCCAAGCCATCTCTTCCACCTTCTTCACTAGTAACCCTCAGGAATGGCTCTCTCTTAACCTCCAGAACCATCAGTTGGTCTCGGGCCTTGACTGGGCAGCTATATTTGGGACTGCTTGTTGGTTCTTATGGACATGGAAGAATATGGCCCTTTTCGACGCACAATTCTCCTGGCCGATTTCTCCTACAACTGTCATCCTTAACTATGTTTGTCTGAGTTTCTAGGCCTCAATCTCGCTTTGTTGCACCAGTCTGACCCTTTGCCCGCGATCTGAGCAATTTATTGGGTGGTGCCCACCTACCCCAGGATGGGTCAAACTGAATACTGATGGGTTGTGTCGCAGTAAAACTCGCAGGTAGTGTTCTTCGGAATAGCTCTAGTGTTTGGCTTGGTGGTTTTGCCCAAAATATAGGCCGATGTTCCTTGGTTTCGGCTGAACTCTAGGGCGTGTATTCGGGACTCTAACTGGCCTGAACCCTTGGTTTTCGACGCATTGTTCTCAAACTGGATTCTCTTGTGGTTAAAGAGCTCCTCTTCGATGCCTCGCATCACTTCATGTCGCTCAATCCTTTAGTTCTGTGCATCAACGAACTTCTCATCAAGAACTGGGTTGTTCTTCCTCAACATGCCTACAAAGAGGGGAGTCGGTGTGCTGACTGGCTCTCCAACCATGCTTTTACGTAGGGACTCAGCCTCACCACTTTTGATAGAGTACTCTCTGGATGTGCCACTATCCTTGTAGAGGATTTGGCAGGGGTTAACCTCCCTCAGAGGATCCTGTAATTTGTTTTTTTCCCTTGTAAAAAAAATATTTTTTGTGAAGTTCAACAAATGAAATCAGCGAATCACGAGCATTCATAGCATCAATGACTCTTTGATAGGAGGAGTCTAAACTTTCAAGTGCTTTGTCAATAATATCTTTGGGATTAATCGGATTGCCAAGAAGGGCAAGTTGATCATTACATGCTTTAATAGCATGCATAAATTCTGTGATGATTTGAGGGCCCATTGTGATAGCTTTGAGATGGGCTTTGAGTTGCTTGGTCAGACCACGAGAAGAGCTAGCAAAGATATGGGCAAAGGTGTCCCAAAGGTCCTTTGTCGTAGTAGCAAGTGACGCAAGAGAAATGATAGTTTGGTCCAGTGTTCCAGTAAGCGTTCCGAAATGAAGACGATCTTGCCGAACCCATGTGTGGTATGCTGGGTTGGAGGTGGAGACATTATCTTGGACAATAGTAAGGGATGGTGCAGAAGAGGAACCATCTGAAAACTTAAACAGATCATAACCAACTAGCGTGGACTTAATTTGAAGTTTCCATGAGAGATAATTGTTTTAGGTGAGCTTGATAATATTGGGAAGAGTGACAACAATAAGCTAGGTGGTGGGATTTGCATCGTTGGGTATAGTGTGTTGGTTTTGAGTGGGCATGGTGCTCAACGAAGGAGAGAGGAAAAAAAATTGGATCAAGTATGATGCTATGATACCATATAGAAGCTGATAGAAAAGCTTAATTGTATTCAGAGATGATTACAATATTTATAATACAGCTTAGAAAGAGTTCAACTTAAAGCTATTCTTAAGAAGATGAGTACAACTACATAAACCATCTAGAGCTATTCTTAAGGAGATTGGTACAACTTTAGTTAATGATTATCTGTATCCTTTACACGCCCCTTCTGTAATCTACACAATTAAAGCACGATAATACATATCATTTTCTAGACCTTCAATATTGTCTTAGTTTTAATCCATGTATCCTCTGTTACTCATGCCACGTAAACACAAGATCCTATTCTGCCACAAGCTCATATTCAAACCTGTCGGACAACTCCACATTGTCTTCCAAAGGAAAGATTTGGTCAGGTTATGACCATTACCCATATTTCATTCATTAGAGTTAACGTTGCGGATTATTCCTGCATTCCACTCTACAGGCTATTAGCCCGTGTTGTTACATGCAACAACGAAGCAACTAAACCTCAGATCCAAATTGCACATGCCCCATGAAGAATGAATTGACAATCCTCTTGTAGGCCTCAATGATAGAACCCTCAAACAAGTTACTACTAAAGAACTTCAAATATGATTTACGGAGATACAAAATCCGGCATGGATTTAAAGACCCAACTAAAGTAAAAATCTTGAAGGTTGAAAACTTCACCAAAGTGTAAAACAAATATCGCTCTAATTTGACCTTGGTGTAGCCCACTCAACTTTAAGTATGAGGTTATCATAACCATAGCCATTGAGTTTGTTGATCGCTTTCTGAGCATCTTCCTTGTTCACAAAATTAACAAACCCAAAACCTCTGCTCATTCCAGTCTTCTGGTCCATAGCAACATAAACACGACTTACAGGGCCAAAAGGCCGGAAAAGTTCATGCAGGTCAGGTTCACGGGTATCTTCAGATAGGTTGGTGACCCGCACTGAGTTCTCATCATTCCTTCGCCTCATATCCACTCCAGCACCTCTTTCAGCCCCTGCCCTCATGCCTGGGGGAACATATGCTGTCTTGCCTGTGAGAGATGCAGCAGTGGAAGTCTCTGCTGCAGGAGGCTTATCAACAAAACTTTCAGATGGTGGAGCAAGATCCTTGTATGGGCATCTCGAAGTCCAGTGGTCACCCTTTTTACCACAAGTTCTACAAAGCATAAGGACGGCTCCTCCTTTACCCAGTTGAGCCAAGGAATCTCCACCAACTTTTGCTTCTTCTGGTTTGCTACCTGTATGAAATTCAGCTATCATTCATAAGGAACATTGTAAACAACATAAATACTCAAAGTGGAATCTGACTAATCACTTGCATCATACAACTAAGGATGGTTATAGCACATTGATTATCAGAAGTTTCCTGCTGAAAAGCCCAGAACAAACATGACTGAGGGAACTAAGGTCTATTAGCATGATCTAGACAAAGAAAAGGAAATTCCACCAACATAGAGATAAACTTAATTATTCAAAGCAAAAAATTAAATGCTAATAAAGCAAAAACCCCTATGAGCATATGCAACATGTAGACATTTCAAGGTCTTGGCACTCTGCAATACTACTTTTTTTCAAAATTGGAATTAGATTGTAATATGGGCCACTGCGTCTCACAAGAAGAATAAAACAGATGACAAGGTCTTTAAGCTGGTTTTTGATTGTACAATGTATGCTATATGGAAGGAGAGAAATTAAAGGAACTTTAACCAAAAGGCTATGGATAACAGGCCATGCTCAATTGCTTGGACAAGGGAGATAGTACATTCAAAATCCATGAAGTTCATCTTAAACCAAGATTTTGCTGAAAGATGGAATCTCCCAGATCATAGGCTCCTGAAGAGGGGCATCAGTCTATGAACAAAAGGAACTCTTCAATAGATAAGAGAACAAGTCAAGGATTCACCTCAAAAGCAGGGAAAGGAATCACTTCCTACCCTGCAACTTCGATATATTAATCAAATCAGATATTTATAAGGACTATTTGGAAATCTAAGGTTGGTCTATGGAGTGGTCTAAACTAGCAGCTTTGAAGATAGAAATCAGTTGACGTGAACAAGCTATATAGAGCAGATCTGACGTACTTGCACGGATTATTCATTGTAAGGCTTTGCCACTGTTTTCGGAATACAACTATCTACTTTCTAAAAGAAATGTCTAGACATTCAAAATTAAGTTACTAGAATGCCTTTCTCTGCATTTTAGATAGGCACATTAGTCCATAAAAGCTGTTCACCAAACAAAGTAGCATGGCCAAAAATCATAGATACATTACCCCGTGAGATATGGTTACAGAGGAGTATGAAACTCAACAAGAACGAAACTAATAATAAGCTCACATTTTGATCTAAATTGAACAATCACGAAAATTTTCTTAACGCCCATATTTCAGTAACTACGCTGAAAAGATCTAAAACACTCGTCACGATAGAAACCCTAAAGTCCAAAATATTCCAAACTTAGATCTCCACTGCGTCTACTAACAGAATTTCAACGGTTTCCAACAATTTCTCAAATGAAAAGAAAATTCTTTATAAGTACCCAACACCCAGCAGGCAAAGAGGTGGGGAAACGGGGGAGATTTCAATCCAAATGTGAAACTATAGATCCACAAATAAGAATTTGGGACGAATAGACCTGGAGCTCTGGGACGTTCGATGAGGATCTCCTCGGTGGACACCATGGTGAGCCGACTGCCCACGTCTTCGTGCACGGCGTCACCGAACTTCGCCCAGGACCTTCTCTCGACGGCTCTCTTACTAAGGCGTGCATTGGCAAGTTTTCGGATGCGTATCGTGGTGGTGATCTTCACTTTGCTTCCTTCCTCGTTGAACTTGTACTCTATCACCTTCTTTATCCCGTTCTCGTCGGGTCCGATCACTTGCCGGGGAGGTAGGAGAAAGTCAAGATCCTCTCCGTCATCTTCTTCCAATTCTCCCCATCGGAGTTTGGCAGGCGGCTGAGCTGTGACGACCATGGCTCTGCGTATATGGGAGTCTAATTTGGTCTTCTAGGGTTTCCGTGGATGGGACTGTATATATAATTATTTTTGTTATTAATTAGTAGCTAAAGTTTATCTAAAGTCAAGGTTGTATATTATGTAGTTAGCTAAATTTAAAATTATGAATTATGAATACTTCTTAAACATTTGGCAATTGATGTATTTTTTTGTTGGTTTATGCCCTAAAACGAATTGGTTAGTAATAACTTAGTGACAAAATAATTTAAAAGCATTTATGTACATATATATATATATATATATATTGATAACACTTATGAGATAATAATACATTGCAAATAACATTATGACATAGATTATAATTATGAAATTTATATTGCATTTATATATCATTCCTAAATTGTTTTAGTCACTGTTTTATTAATACTGAACATTAATAGAATATAAAAAAACTATCACGCATTTTGTTTTTCTTTATAAAGAAGTAGTTGATGTCATAAACTAAAATATGAAGACACTTAAACAAATGTGTGGGTGCTTGTTGAAGAATAAATTCACTGAACTAATTCCATATGAGGCATTCATTTGGAACACTACTTGTATGTCTATGAAAATTTCATTGTGATAATTGTATAAGTAATCATTTAACTTAAGATTTCTAAAGTTATCATGTATAGAGATTGTTATGTTTTTATATTACTTATGACTTGTTCTAGTAAAAGATAGTTTAATCAGTATTCATTAGTTGTAACTTAAACGATACAGAGGTAGTTGACGGAACAAAGTATGATTTATTACCTTAAAGTAATTAAGGAGAATGTTCTATTGTTCTTGATTAATATTGATTCGGGAAATCCTTAACTAAGGTGAAATAATGTTTTGTAAATAGTTTACAAATGTTATTAATTGAATTGATAGCTAATGATTGATAACTAATATGACTGAACTTAAAATAAAGTAAACATTAATTCAATGCTCTATGTCTAATCGGAACATTATAAGATGAATTCAAAAAAAATATAAATAGAAAAGTTAGTCAAAACTACTTTGATATTCCTAAATATTTGAATAGTCATAATATGTTTCTAGGCACCAAGGTTGATTTATGGATATAAAATGTCAAAAGAGTTTAATTTATCTAATCCTACATATAATATATAGTTATAAAAATATATTTGAGAACCTAACGAGTCTCACATAAAGAATAAGTTAAAGAGAGCAAAGATATTTTAATTAAGTTGAACTTAATTTTAAAGTTTTGAAAATTTTATGATTAAATATGAGATATTTATTAAACAAGGATCAATACGAGATATTGGACCTTATTTGGACATAATTAGTATTTAATTAGAATTATTTGTAATTTTAATTAAAGTTTAATTGAAATTAGAATTTAATTTTAATTAAATTACTGAAATGCCCAAAAACTATTATAAATAGGCTTAAGCTCTAATAACGCTAGCACTTCTTACTTAACTCTCATTGTAAGAGTTCAAAGTTCTTTTAACCTGTTTTGTGGACACCATTAGATGCCAGACACTTGTATGGCTACAATAGTTGAGTTAGACCGAATTTAGAAATTGTTCTAAAGATATGACCAGATTATCATAAAGCTTTGGAATAAGGTACAAATTAAGATTCATACTTTATGATGATTTAATTTTTAATCAAATTACGATAGTCATGACATATAATCAATTACTTGCTTTTCTTACATTTATATTTTATCCTGAGTGGAATTTACCTTGTTTAATATAGTTGATACTAAGGTTAGTGAATTGAATTTTTGGGACATATGTTAGATAGAAAAATTGTATGTCTAATATGCAATTTTGCTATAATCCCTATTGAGGATTTGGTTACAAAGTTTTAGAGGTGTCAAAATCATGTAGATAACAAAATGTATTGACATTTTGAGTTGATTAATGTCTCATAAACCTTGATGATAACATGTAAGATGTACATCAACACGATGATAGCAAGATGTAAGATGTTATATTAAGTAGAGTTGAAAGGTATAATACCTTGCTGAAATTGTTTAACTTAATTTAGCCTACTAAAAGCATAAATATGGACATCAATTAAAGGCTTTGTTATATTATGATAACAATTGTCATAAGAAGAAAATGATTGCATGACTTTTCTTGCTTATACAAAATGTTGGACCCAGAACTTTTTTTTTGGAAGTTAGAATTGGCAGTGATTTATTCATGTGCAAAGAAAATGAAAAATTCTTGAATTTGAAATGATTTATACAAGATTTAGGTGGTGAATGTAGTAAGTTGATGAAGAGTGAATAATTAATTTTAGTTTTTGACGATTATGAGATTTTTGAGTAAACTTGTATGTTTAAGGGTGCTATGAAATTTATGATGAATAAGTTGGTAGAAAATGAAGCTATATTTTTTTAAACAAAGCTTTAGTTGCATTTTTGGAAAAAAGTTATTATTCATGTGGTTTCTTTGTAATTTGAATTTTTGAGACTTTAATGTATTGGGGCTAGAAATGCCCACTAAAGCTTTGTACGAACTCATATGTTGATATTAAGGAAAAATATTCAAGTTGTATTGTATTTTGCCGATGCTTGTTCCAAAAGCTATTTTGCATTGTTTTTGTAAATGTCCATAAGGGTAGGTTTGTGTATGTTGTACTTCGAGGCAAATTCTGGACTGATATGGATTGAATTGGATCAAGTAGCCTTTTTGAAAGTTGTAGGGGAATTTCATATCTTTCCAACGATGCATAATAAGCTATTTTTGGATGTGGGAGTTAAAGATATGAAGTGTTGAAGTTGGGTGCAGGTGTTGTCAAAATGGCCAATTTCGGACAGAAACTTTGGGTGAATTTTTTACCCTCATAGACTTAGAAATTGTTCTTAGGATCTTCATGAAAGTTTTAGTTTGTCTTTTTATCTTTTCATTGATATAAAGTATGAAATTTTTGAACAATGGAGTAGAAAGTTATGAGGTTTAGAAGTTCTATTGCTGTTCAGGATGAGCTTGTTGAATAGTCACTTTTGCGTGGATTTTTGTCCCCTTAGAGACCGAGATTGTTTTTAAGTCCTTCATAGAAGTTGTAGAGCGTTCTTTTACCTTTACATTGATGCCAAATGTGCGAATTGTGGAGTTATGAGTAAGAAGTTATGAATGTTTGAAGTTAGGAGGTCGGATTGTGAATTTTGCGGCCAGCTGGCCCTCACGAGGGCGAGCGCGAGCGCTAGTGCAATCGCCCTCTGCGTCGCATTTGCGATGCAACCGATTTTTGATTTCTCGCCTATTCTGACCTCTCTCTGCTCGTTTGGCCATAACTTTTTTGTCCGACCTCCGATTGATCTGATTTTTGAAGCATTGGATTCCTAAGACATTCCTCTATCATTCCACAAAAATTTATGATTTTTGAGGTTAATTTGAAAAAGATTGATTGAAACAAAGTGAGAGGATCGATTAAAAGAGTATGACTTTGATATTTTCTGAACATGCTTCAGTATTTTGGTGATATCTCAATATGTAGAGATCCGAATGAGGTGATTCTTATTCCTAATTAAACTAGAGACATGAAGATACAAGTTATCTGAAGGAATCGAATTTCAATTTTGGCCTAAAGACTTCCAATTTCTGGAGTGAATTCGGGTGTAGTATTCAGTCTTGGTTTAATTTTAGCCCGAAAGTGTTTTGACCATAACTTTTAAATTAATGAACCAAATTGAATGATTTTGGTGTCATTGAAAAATTGAGACAATGAGGAACATTTCTTTAGAAGAAAGTGTTAGCAAATTCCTTCAATTTGATGATTAGAAAAAGGTCTTATTTTTTAGAAGAAGTTAAGCATGACTAAATGAATTTTGAGGCTTTGTTATATTATATTATTTTGTGGAGTTAATTGGTATGTTAATGTGAGTAAGATTTTTATGACATAAGTTGATTGAATTATAGTGTTAAGGTGTTAAGAATGCATGAGGGGCAAAATT
>JAOTAZ010000218.1:14164708-14179945 GCA_025629785.1 Erythroxylum oxycarpum
ATCACTCACGTGAGATGCACATGCAGGTGGTCTGATCCAAGCAAGCCTTCACCGAAAGCCTCATTCTTCATCTCCTTTAGATATAAAAGGAAGCAGTAACTTCAGACAAATAATACAGCACATACAAAAATTGTATTCTCCAACTTCAGCATTCATCTTTGAGAGTAAAATCAAGAGTGAAAGAAAAAGGTTTTGGGAGTGTGCTAGAATACTTACATTAAGTATTGGGAGAGTGTTGTGACTCTTGCAAGTGATTCAAAAATCACTCAAACTATGTAAAGCCTTCTTTCATTTCTTTCTTCCTCATTAGTGAAAAACTTACCACTAAAGGTGGGAACCTTGGATGTAGATAGTCCTTGACTATCGAACCAAGTAAAATACTGGCGTCTTTACTTTTCTTCATTTTTCGTTCCTGCAAAATATCAAAGTCTTTATCAGTCTTGTGTTTGAAAGATAACAGAGAAGCGTAGAAAACCCAACATAAAGTGGTATCAGAGCATTCAAGACCTCCTGGGCCTTTCTTGGATACTTCAAGCTTCAAAGATTCATCAAGATTTATCAAGAAAGTCAGTAAGTGAAAGTCTTTTGATTCTTTAATTTCCAACAAGCATGGTAGGCAAAGAAATGGACATATTTTCTGGTAAAGAAGACTTTACCATTTGGAAACTCCAGATGCAAACTCTTCTTGAGTCATATGATTACTATGGTGTAATAGATGATGAATATGACCTAGAAACTGACCCTACAAAGAAGCTAAAAATGAAAATACTTGCAAATTGCAAGTTAATGCTTCGCTTATCACCCACAGTGATAAGAAAAATGCAGAATTGTAACACTGCACAGAAGCTTTGGATGAAATTGGATGAATTATATGCCAAGAAGTGTCTTCCTAACAAGATGACACTTCTCCACAACCTTGCTAACTACAAAATGAACACTTCAGTATCCTTAGATGATAACCTAGACTATTTCTTCAAGCTAGTACAAGATTTAGAAGCTACAGATGAGAAAATAAGTGAGGAACATCAAGCTGTAGTAATCCTAAAGGCTTTACCCCCTGAATTCAATGCATTCAAGAAGGTGATTAAGCATGCTAGTGGAGAATCACTTACGGTTAAAAGAGTTTTAGATTCTCTTATGGAAGAAATAGTTGAAGTTAGTCCATTTAAGAAAGAGGCTGAAGTGATGTTTGTAGAGAATAATAATGAGAAGAAGTCTCATAAGAAAAACAGCAAAAAAGGAAAGTGGAAGAAAGGAAGTGGGAAAGATAAACACCCTAAGTGTTAGACCTTGTTTTCTTTCCAATTTGCTAAACTGCTTAATTGATTATTTATGTTATTTATTTGGTTTAATTTTTTTATGTTAGTAAATTGTCCTTAATTAGAATTAGAGGGAAGGATTAGAAAATTATAATTTAATGGGATTAATGTTATGTAAGTATAGAGATCTAGTAGTTAGTTGACTTGAATTTGAATGAAGGAAGTGTTAGACGAAGTTAGAATTGAACTAAGTTAGTTAGAGCTATTAAAAGCCAACCAAGGGCATAGTTGGAAAGGGGCTTTTAATGAAGGGTAAAGTGGGAAGTCAAAGAAGAAAATAAAAGACAAAAAAATAGAAGAGAGGAGAGGCATTGTCGTGGAACCAAAGGAGGAGAAGGAGGAGACATGGAGAAGAAGAAGAAGAAAGGAAGAAGGAAAATCAAAATCCAAGGTAAAAGAGGGGGAAAATCGTGGATCAAAGAGAGAATCCAAGCTTCTAAGGTAAGTTTTGTCTCTTTTTTTCTTGATTTGTTGAGAAATAAGTTGTGATAGTGTTGGGTGAGAGATTCTAGAGAGAGAAGTGAGTTTGTGAAGAAGAAGATGATGGATTCCTTGGAGTTTTTAGTTCCTAGGTTAGGGTTAGGGTTTTCTAACCCATTTGAATTAGGGATAGATTAGATTGAGGTTTGATTAGGGTTATGGCATTCTAGGGTTTTGATGGTTTGAGGGAATTTGGGGATTTCCCCAATTTGATTGAAATTTATGAATGTTTTTGTGCTTAGGAACTCAAGAGGGCATCCAAGAGCTAGAGGAAGGAGGCAATTGATTTTGGAATTTGTGAAGCTAAGGTGGGTAGACCCTTATAGTCTTTGTTCCATAGGCAATTATGTGATATATATATGCTTGAATGTTGATTGTGAATTGCTATTATTATGAATCTTGCATTTGTCATATGTTTCATGTTATGCTATACATGGCAAGATGTTTGACATTTGGATAGAAATCAAATGGTGTTCATGTCATGTTATGTATTGACATTTGGATATGATTGTTATGCCATTGATGGCATTTTGTCTAAGAAAATCATGAGAATATGAATGATTGCATTAAAGCATGAACTTTGATTGTGTGTGGGCGAGAGAGGAACCGTTTTGCAGTCACATCGACGTTGACAAAAGCCTTATCCCGGCTGCCCGCTTATAGCCTACGAGATTCAAAAATGGACTCGTTTCGTTCACGATACAAACTTCGGTTTCATCATTTTGTTCCACAGAACCCTCGAGCCAATTAGGTGTGCATTTACGTTTTTGGTGTTTATTCTTCATTTGGATTGAATTTTACTCATTTGTCATATTGATTAACACTTTGAGTTATGCCACGTGTTTTACACTCTAAACGTTAAATCTTCATTTGTGATGTGAATGTTGGTGTGTTATGTTATGATTGTTGTGTGGCCCAAGGCTATTGGCTATAATGGTTTAGCCACTGAGCTGTGAAGCTCAACCCTTTTTCCTCTCCTCAGGTGCAGATCGAGACGACTAGTGGATCCTTGCAAGGCAATGTGGATAATTAGAGAGAGTAGTTTTGTTAAGAGTTAGGCTTTTGAATAGCTTTACAAGCATATTGATCATGGAGCATCCAATGTACTTTTGTAACTTGTGACTGGATTGATGTGTAATGCCAATATGTATTTAAAGCTATGGATGAAAGCCTTGTATGAACTTCATCTTGTTTTGGCAATGAAATGAAAATTTGAAAAGTTTTCCTTTAAATGATTATGTGATCTTTCAAAGTTGTATTTGATGAATGTGTATTGTCTAATTATTGGCATTTGAATAGTTGTGAAGTTGTGATTGCTTGATAGGATTATAGAAATGCAATTGGTGTTTGATTAGAGCAGAGAAGAAGTCTGGATTTGTTGTCCATTGCTTGTCCGTTAAACGGACACTCTCGGGTGAGTTTGGTCGCCCTGTCCAGTGCTTGTCCGTTAAACGGACACACATGTCCGTTTAACGGACCTTCTCGGATGTCTTTAACCCTTCACCCAGTTCATGTCCGTTAAACAGACAACGGACATGCATGTCCGTTTAACGGACACTCTCGGGTATGTCAGGCAGTTCGACCAATCGATGTCCGTTTAATGGACATCCTCGGGCCAAATTTTGTGTTTTTCGTTTTTGTCCGTTTTTGAAGCCGTTCTTGTTGTTTTGATTAGTTTAGGGTTCGTTGGGATAATCCTATAGGATCCCGCTAGTGCTTTCTGTCCTTCGATTTCGAATAGTTGGGTTTCGGCAGCGAGACCCAACAACATCAATAATGATCTCTTTGAATTTCTTGCACTTTTAAGTTTGGCTTTTAGTGGCTTGACTTATCCTCTTATGCTTGAATCAAGGAGGGATTAGGTTAGATGTACAAGTAAAGATTGTAATATCATTATTAAAGCTCTTCTCCTCAGCTCCCATCAATTCCATATAATCACTCTAAATGAATTTTTTGCCTATAGGCTTCCGTACTTTTCTTGTTGAGCCATTGAAGGCTTCCAAGGGTAAGAGGCTTTAATTGAATCTTCTAACAAGGACATGTCTTCTCCTAGCTTGTATATAGGGATGGTATCAAGTAAATCCTTTAACATTTTAACTATCACATTTATTTTTTATTATCCAACCTCCTTCTAGCTACAATGTTCTCATCTATGCATATAAGATTTCTAAGTTCATGTCAAGATAACTCAAGCCGTTAGTAGACCAGTATTCTAAACGAATGTTATGAAGATTGATCCACAAAAGGGACATGAGATTGTCTAATATTTTTCAAAAGGAGCTCTGACTTCTAAAATTGAAGAAAGATTAGCATCCTAGATACGTCCTAATATCCTCCTCATCACTTTCTGAAAAACTAAAGTGGAATTGAAGGAGAAACAAAAGGATTATCCTCATTCAAAAGGACTTCTTTTAGTCCTACTTTCTTTTACTACTTTATTCCCATGATTGAACCAAAGGAAAAGCAAGCCTACAGGATAATTGCGATAGCTAAAGACTTAGCTCCTTCTCTCAGAGTTTTTAAAGATGGTGCAACCACCAATGATCCATCCTTGACCTGAGGATAGAGTAAGTAGAGAGATAAGGGAATAATGTCCACCACCACTTACTTTTAGCTTATCTTGGAATTAAGAACTGATCGTGGTTTTTTAATATGTGTAGTTTTAATATTTTAAGCTTGATATTTTGCAAGCATACGAGTCATTCGCTTAGTATCTAAGGTGTCGATCCCATGAGGAGAGTTAATCTAATCCTAAACTCTAAGGTCGAAACAAATTATAGAAATTCAACTGTAACTAAGCTAAAATAATAATGTAATTCAATCAGTCAATTCAATCAACCAATTTAACTCAAGAATAAATCGTGTAATATTAACAAATCAACAAATTGCAATGCACACACCAAGAATCAACCTAAGGAACTATCAATTGAAAGAAAGGAGAAATTTCTACCTATCTTCAACATTAACCTAATTAATTATTAAATGTCAGATTATTGGTCCTGGACTCTCCTAAGGTTGGTTACTCTCTTTCAAGTTATAACCAAAAGCCCTAAATTATAAACCCTAATCAGATTATGAAAAATTGCAATTTCTCAATTCACAATTTATCCAAGTCCTAATTAGATCTGAAGTTTTCCACTAGACTATCGAGAACATATGTTAGATCTCTCGTCACATTTGATTAATTTCTCGTTCTTATTAAATTCCTAACTCTTGTTAGCCCAATTTAATTATTTTTCATTAGTTCACCCTCAGTCTATTATTGATTTATGAAAATGCAGAAATTAATCACAATGAATCCAATTCATATAAACAATCAGATTTTTATTAAATCAAAGATAAAAATAACTCAAAGGTGAGTTTAGACAATCCTCAACATTCATAAATCCTATCTCAACAGCTATTCCAATTTTATACATAGATAAAAATGGAAATATACAAGAAAATAGATCCGAATAGATGATGGAGGAAGCAACGACGGGAAACCTCCTATTCTAAGAAGTACTTCATGTAGGCTTCTTCTCCACATCTCTCTTCCTTCGTCTCTTTCTCAATCTCTCGATGAACTCTCTCTAGGGTTTCGTGAAAGTGGCTGATGCAAGAAGCTCCTCATGTCTTTTATCTCATTCTTTATATACTTGATGTGTTTTAAGCAGTTTTTCCGAGGTGGAAAGATTTAAAAAATCCCTCAAAACTTGATTTTTCTATGTATCTGCGTGTTTGCCTGATGCAGGCCACGATTATGAGCCACTTGTAAGCTTTCTGTAACGATCGTGGCCTCCCTGCCACAATCATGGGCCAAGTCTTATGGCCACAATCGTGGACTGTCTCCCTGCTTCTATCACGATTGTGGCAGATGGGCTATTGTTTCGGTCCAAGTCTCTTCGAAACTGCTTCGTTCTTCGCTGTTTGACCCTAAAACACTAACAAACACATCAAGATACTTCAAAGAAATAATAATTAAGCTCAAAAGCTATTACTAATCCATAAAAACACTTAAATACAAAAAATTCACAAACTAACACAATTCTACTAAAAACATATACTAAACCATCGAATAAACAGATGAACATATATCAAACTATACCCTAAAACATGATGTATTTAACACTTGTCAACATCCTTACACTTAAACGTTTGCTTGTCCTCAAGCAAACAAAACATCAAACACACATAAATTCACACCACACACAATGCAGTAATAAGACAATGGCTTCAATTTCTTGAAATAAATTTAATTTAAAGTACAATCATTGGAGTCATTTCAAATCATTAACATGCAAAATCTGTATCTTAGGACTTTAAACTAAATATACATATTAATCTAGTCTCAAGTATTAAATTGTTTACTCTTCTTAATTGCACACACTCATTAATAATTTTTTGGTCGTTCACCTCTATAACTAATCCTAAGTACGTTTTCATGAAAAGTCAAACTATTACAAGTTCAGTAGGTTTTATTCAAAAACACATTTTTATTTTTATTTACTTTTTATGAACATGGACGTAGTCTTTTTACACGGATGCAAACATTGGTAATAAGTGTCGATCTGGTTATTCAACTAAATCATGTTTTTTATTAAGCAGTTTGGTTGGAACGTCATTCTAGCCTTTTTATACAAAGGCATAAATTCGTGATGCGTGTCGATTCGGTTACTCAGCTATATCATATTTCAATTGGTTATTAGCTTTATTCATAACCCGAAGGCTAGCGGAATAGTTACATAATTTAAAAATAATAACCTTTTTTTATTGCCCACCTTGTTACTTTAGCTATGTTCAAAATTAAATCAATTTCAATGCATCTAAGTCATTGGCACATTCACACGATTAAAAGAATGCAACCTAACAACTATAATATGCAAAATTCTCATTCAAATAAACACATAACTCTCCCTTCACTTGAACAACATATTGTTTTCAATGTGAGAAGGTGATAACAAACACACATAAAGACATAAAAATAAAAATAAATACTAAATTTAAATGGAAAGAAAGGGTTTAGAACAAGGTCTATGGTGATGGTGGTGATGATGGGGTTAAAGGTGACAATTGAACCCCCTGAGCCTCGAAATAGAGATGAATACGACGAATGTCTCGGATCTGGCGTCGTTGGGTTCAGACCATCTCCTCCTTTTGGAGTTATTTGCAAGTGTATCCGTAATTACCTTAATGTTTGCAGAGATTGTGTTTAGAACCTTCTTCCAACCCAGTTCTTCTGTATCTTCTTCCTCTTTGAACTCCTTACTGGCCAAATCCTCTTCATGTTGCTGTTGGGCGCTTGAACTTGCTTGACCAGTCCTACCTTTGACATGTGTCTTGGCACTAATATCCCGAAGTTCCATATTATGAGACTTTAAGATTTCAGCCCGCCATAGATAATGATGGTTCATGAACTTAGGACAATAGACTGTAAGTTCGTTGCACTCAACTCCATAGTAGTTAGCTATGGCCGAAACCATGTAACTCATTCCTAAATTATTGCCCCTCTTCTTTTGAGCAACAATAATTGCATTAAAAATGTGGGTGGTTGTGCAAACTTGGATGCTATGATCCATGCACCACAACATAAACAGTTCCTTCTTTGAACACCTGTTGGTTTCTGTTTTTATCAAAAATGGTTTGGCATATGAATATGTGCATCAACAAGTGTTCGTGACTCCTAATAATGTTGTTGTGTGCGTTCTTAGCGTCAAAACGCTCTAACCCAGTTAGTTCTGTCCACTAGGTACTGACACAAAAATTGTCACGTTGATCCACTACGAAGACTCGGGAAAACCAAAAATTTCATATATGGTGTCATAGTCAAGCCTATAGGGCCTAAACCACAGTTCCCTAGATTAGTTGGATTCATATTGAAGAGAAGTGAAAAATTATAAGGTCAATAATTTGTAAACTGGGAATTGAAATTAAATGAATTGACCCATTGAATTTTTTCAGCTAAGCTCCCAACCTTGTCTCGCAGTTTTGATCTATCTAAAGTTTCAAAATGAAAATATTTTGGAACCATAATTTGTTTCCTACGAAGGAAATGGAAATGAGTACCTTCCTCGTTCGAGAAGATGGGGAAAGGTGCTCCGTAATCAACTGTTATGTTCTTCTTCCCTCGTCCAGAGAATTGTGCTCGCCCCGCTAATTGATCATGCTTTATTATTTGCTTGATACGCGACATATTGGCTTGTGAGTCGGTGGAAGTCAAAAGAAATTTGGAGGTTTGAAATTTTGTAGAGAGAAGTGAAAGTGATTGGAGACATAAAGTTTAGAGAGATAAAGTGAAAAAGTTAAGTTAGAAATGTATTTATAGGTGATTGGATGGTAAAATGGTAAAATTTTAAGTGAAATGTGTGTGTTTGTCATTTTTACCCTGTCGCAGGCCACGATTTTCATCAATTTTAATTTTTTTTCTTCTACTGTCCTTTTCCACTTTCCGAAATCCATTCTTAACTCCTTGTCGCTCTTTGACCTCTCTTTGCTTACTTTATCAATCATAGAATTCACATCGATGTCTTATGCCTTTCGATTTTATTTGAAAACGAAATACCATAACTACAGCATTCAAACTTTCTGAATACAATTTAAGGAAAATTAAAATTTCATGGGTTGCCTCCCATGTAGTGCTTCTTTTAACGCCAGTAGCTCGACACTCTATCATTGGAAACTCAACCGGGATTAATTATGAATGGCTTGCTTCCAATTTTTTTGTTCAACATCGGTTTTGTAGCCTGTAAGTAAGCTACAAATTGCAAAATAATCAAAAGGACATTATTGATAACATTATGAAAACCAATTAAGCTCAATAATGTTCTTTTCTCGAGTGAACTATCAACAAAACAGGGAATAACAAAACTCCCTAAATCTTCCATCGAATTCAACAGTTTGTCTTATAAGAAGGTAAGTTACTCTCTTTCTTCCTTAATCACCTTCGTCTCCTCTGGTTCTTCTGCTTCACAAACAGAGACTTTCATAGCTTCTTCAAACTCGATGTCTGTTGTTAGTTGTTCTTTATCCTTTTAGAAGATTCGAACACATCAATTATCCTGAATGAGCTACTATCCTTTAGATTCTTTAATACATCATTTATGTTGAATGTCACTTGGTCATTATCAGTCGGAAGGATAAGGTTCTTTTTATGAACATCTACCCAAGATTTTTTTAATTTTCACATATGGTATATCAAGAACTGGTGAATAAAAGGGAGGGTTGGCTTTCTTTTCTCCAATCTCTTTCTTCATCTCTTGGTTTTCACAAGGTGGGGTTCAGTTTGGTTTTTTATTGGTCCTTCTAGCTCTCCCCCATTCTTAGGTGCAATAGCCTCATATTGCTTTCTTTGATGTATTTCCATATTACTTAGAGAGTTTTCCACAGTTCTTTTGCAAAATTCATGAGAAAGCTGTCTCACTTGAATCTCTAGGTGTGAATAGACGAAGCATGATTTTCTATTACTTGCTCAATTTGCTCTACTTGTCTCTTCTGGCCCTCTTCCGTGTCCGTGAGCTTATCTAGGATCTTGTCCAATTTAGAATCCCATAAACTGGACTCATCTTGCTGAAGTCCTAATAGGTCTTAACATCCTAAATGAGTCCCTACATTGTTGGACCAATAGAAATTTGGGTAGTTCTGCCACCCCAGAGTGTACATGTTCCAATAAGGATCGTTACTTCCCCAACCATGTTGTGTCTTATTGTAGTTCGCAAAAGTTCCTTGCTCCCTATAATATCTATCCTCTATCATTGTTCTTTCCATTTCTTCTTGGCATCTAGCTCTTCAGATGTCTCATTTCTCATTATAAGATGCCTTGTTGTGTCTCTACTTTATGCCCCAAACTTCTTTCTCTATATATTTTTTCTTTTTTATTTTAAAACAAAAGATCATGAAAATACCTTAGACTAAAGAACTAAACTAATCGTCTCCCCGGCAACACTGTCAAAAACTTCATTGTAGTTTTCCGATATGTATAGTTTTAATATTTTAACCTTGATATTTTGCAAGCATACGGGTCGTTAGTGTAGTATCTAAGGTTTCAATCCCATGAGGAAGGTCAATCTAATCCTAAACTCTAAGGCCGAAACAAATTGCAAAAATTCAACTGTAACTAAGCTAAAACAATAACATAATTCAGTCAATCAATTTAATCAACCAATTCAAATCCAGAATAAATCACGTAATATTAACAAATCAACAAATTACAATACACATACCAAGAATCAACCTAAGGAACTACCAACTGAGAGAAAGGGGAAATTTTTACTTATCTTTAACATTAACCTAATTAATTATGAAATGTTGGATTATTGGTCCTAAGATATCTTAGGGTTGGTTACTCTCTCTCAAGCTATAACCAAAAGTCCTAAATTATAAACCCTAATCAAATTATGAAAAATTGCAATTTCTCAATTCACAATTTATCCAAACCCTAATTAGATATGAAGTTTTCTACTAGACTACCGGGAACCTATGTGAGATCTCTCGTCACACAATTATCGATTTGATTGATTTCTCGTTCTTTTTTAATTTCCTAACTCTTTTTAGCCTAATTTATTTATTTTTCATCGGTTCAACCTCTCAATCTATTACCTATTTATAAAAATGTAGAAATCAATCACAATGAATCCAATTCACATAAACAATCAAATTTTTATTGAATCAAAGATAAAAATAACCTGAAGGTGAGTTTAGACAATTCTCAATATTCATAAATTCTATCTCAACAACTATTCCAATTCTATACATAGATAAAAATGGAAATACACTGGAAAATAGATCTCAATGGATGATAGAGGTAGTAACGACAGGAAACCTCCTGTTACAGGAAGTACTTCGTGAAGGCTTCTTGTCCACATCTTTCTTCCTTCTTCTCTTTCTCAATCTCTTGATGAACTCTCTCTAGGGTTTTAAGATGGTGGCTGATACAAGAAGCTCCTCTTCTCTTTTGTATCATTATTTATATATTTGATGTGTTCTGGGCATCCCTAGGGTTTTTTTTGGGTCAAAAGGTCCGAAAAATTCGTCAAAACTTAACTTTTCTGCATGTCTACGTGTCTGTCCAATGCAGGCCACGATCGTGGGCCAAGTCTTATATTTCTGCCACGATAATGGTGTTTTGGCCACGATCGTGGGCTGTCTCCCTTGCTTCTGTCACAATCGTGGCAGATGGGCCATGATCGTGGGTCGTTGTGTCAGTCCAAGTCTCTTCGAAACTTCTCTGTTTTTTGCTGTTGACC
This sequence comes from Erythroxylum oxycarpum, assembly GCA_025629785.1. Taxonomy (NCBI): domain Eukaryota; kingdom Viridiplantae; phylum Streptophyta; class Magnoliopsida; order Malpighiales; family Erythroxylaceae; genus Erythroxylum; species Erythroxylum oxycarpum. The sequence goes on from JAOTAZ010000218.1 coordinate 14,175,729, forward strand.
TTGAAACACTAACAAACACGTCAAGGTACCTCAAAGACATAATAAATAAGCTCAAATGCTTGTACTAACCTATAAAAACACTCAAATACAAATAATTCACAAACTAACACAATTCTTCCGAAAACACATACTAAATAATCAAATAAACAGATAGACACATATCAAACTATACCCTAAAATACGATGCATTTCACACTTATTAAGAACCTACATGTGGGCCCCCAAATTTTTGTTTTATTATTAGGTATGATTTAAATTAATGGTAAGGTTTTGAGGGGATAATTTTTGCGATTAATTATTATGTTAATATGAGTAAGATTTTATGACATAGGTTAATTGAATTAAAGTGTTAAGGTGGTAAGATTGGATAAGGAGTATTTTGGAAGATCATTCAAGGTAAAAAAGGGACATAAGGTATAAAGGAAGGGTAAAGTGAACTTTTAGTTTTCATTAAGGGTAAAATGGGAAGAAAAGAAGTGTTGTTTTCTTCCTAAAGAGGGGGAAAAAAATGGAAAAGAAGAAAGTGAAATAAGAAATCAAAGAGAGAGAGAAAAGAGATTTCAGTGTTTGAGAGGAAAAAAGAGAGTTGAACTAGGGTTTCATCTTTTCTCAGCCATCTAGAGAGATTTTGAGGTTGTGCAAGAAGGGAAAAAGGTAGAGATTTGGTGAAGGTTTAAGTTAAGAACATTCTAAGGCTTTAGATTTTGGAAGGGTTTTGGTTCATGAAGCGTAGGAAATACATAGGTTTAGATACTCTAGGATCAATTTTAGTAAATGTACTTTGTGGATCTTCAATTTTTTTTGCAACCCATTTGAACTTGGGATTTTTTTGTCTATAAAAAAGGGAATCAAGAAAGACAAGAGGATCAAGAGGAGAGCCACATTTGAGCAACATATAAGCAAGAAATTCAAGGTGGGTTACATTTTTATAATTAAGTAATGAGCCATTAATGTCTCTTTCAAGAAATGGAAATAAATGAGTTTCAACTACTTCTAAAATGTGCATTTGTTGTTCTTTGAATGCTTTGAAAATGTTTTGCATATTGTGTATATAAATTTTGTTTGATTTATGAAGATGATTTTGAAAAGGTATCAAGTTTAAGAGATCAAGTTTCCGAAATGTGCCTTTTTTGGCAATATTTTTTACAAGTCATGAAATAAATATTATGTGGGATTGTGGTGGTCTCCTAAGCTAAGTCAAGTGCACTTTGATAAAAGGCTTCTCCCGCCTGCCTGCTAGTGATATGGAGCTACTTCATAGACTCCCGTCTGATTTAATGGCTTCTTTATATTTGATTAAAGAAAGGTGTGATGCATTAGATGCTCTCACTCTTCCCTCTTTTCATGCATAACTGAAATTAAGAGTGGAAGAAAGTGTTCTTGCATTGTTTTGATCAACTCTCTCCTGTCACCTATGCCTGACCGAAACCTAGAATGAGAAGTGTCTCATTGTTTCCTTCTTTCTTCTAAGAAAATTCTCCTCCAAAGATTTCTTCTCCTCTCCCACCAAAGGATTTTGTTAACGAAGTTGTCCTAAAAGAACAAGAGGTAAATCAAATTGGTTAAGGATACAACAACAAGGAGAGGATAAATTAACAAAGGAAAGGATTAAAAAAAGGTTTTGGATACAAGAAGAAGGAGAGGATAGCACAGTGAGGAATTAAAGCAGCGAGGAATTAATGGTTAGAGTAGTTATGTACTCTAGTAGTTTTGGTTTATCCTTCCCAGGTACAGAAATTGAAGGTTGAACTGGTGGTGGAGACTCTAGTGGGGTACTGATACATATTGGCTTTCTACACTCAGGTGATGGTTCAAAAGGTGTATACGAAGATGATGCGTCTAGAACCTTTGAAGACTTAGAAACTCGAAGTTTAGGCATACGATCAGATGTTGACTTTGATTTTGATCGTTAAGGTTCCTCTTGAGTTGTCCGAGGATGTATGTATTGTCTAATCAAAGGATAATTGAATTTGAATACCTTTGAATAGTTAGCTTCTTCTGGATACTTTTGATACATAGGAGATGGTTATGATGGCTGAGTGTTTGGAAAATCCAAAGAGGATGAGCCATATATCCGTTCAGATTGAGTCGCCTGCATATCAGCTTCTATTTTTTATACAGTCCTTTGTATCTTTTGTATCTCACGAACTTTAAAGTCAAATTTTGGCCCCATATAATGGGAAGAGATGTATTGTTTGAGTTTAGCATTAAGTTGCTGAATCTAGGCTTTGTAATATTGATATATCATTTGTATCTATTCTGAAACAGAATCGACTTTCTTGTGCGTAGCAATATTTTGTTGACTAATTCCATCCAGCTTGGAATCAATCCTTCTTAGAACTTTGTTTTGTGCTATTACGTTATGTGTCTACCAGTTAAGGACTTCAACAGTTGGATTTGACGTAAGTGTTCCTTGTGAAATAATTCCTGACACTCTAATATAAGGGTTTGAGATAACCCGTTGTGATTCATCAATATTCCTAGATAATTGAGGAAAGTTATCCTGGTCTGGCCTCGCCATTAAACAGGGTATAGGAGTAGGAGGTTAAATAGGAATTGCTGACGTAGATCTACAAGATCGTTCAGTAGATTTGCATGTATTAGATGACCTAAACATCTCCCTTAGAGACCTTGGTCTGGATCTTTCTATCATGAGTAGACCATTTGGATCGTCTTAATCTAGATCATCACCAAGGATGATACTGAGAAGTAAGCACTGAGATTTAGGCTTAGACTTCTTCTTCCTTCTCCGTTGATATCTTGTATCATCATCATCTGAATCTGACTCAGGGTTGAGACGGATCTCACAATCTGGTTTGCACATGGATGGGTCAACATCCCATACAAAGTGTCCACGATGATGACTTACATAAACTGGATCTCCATTGGATTTGAAATAATGAATAGGAGGACTTTCTTTACCTTCCGTATGAGAAAATACGGGCTGTATCTTAAGGCTTTTAGCCCTAAAGGATAGATCTGGTAAATCTAACTATTCAGTGGGTTGGATCATCAAGATTGCTTTTGATGTTGATGGACCAGGCGTGTCATCGCTGGGCCGTGCATAGATGGATTTGACTGAGCCATCTCTCAGTGTCTTCAGAATCAGAGGAGTTGTTGTGTGAAAAAGTATCAATGGGCGCATGGAAAACCTTTTGGTAGTTGGTAATCCATTCTATTGGCATCAACTTTTCATGTTGGACCCCGAACCTATCTTGAAAGTTAGGACTACTAAATAAGAAATTTTTGGAAATTGTTCATGTATAAAGAAAAGGAGAATTTATGAAATTGAAAGGAAATGTAAAGAGATTGATTTAATCAAAGTGAGTTGGAAAATTTTCTGAACATGGTTCAGTATTTTGAGAAATTTTTGATCTGTGGAGATCCGATTGAATTGATTCTTGAGGAAAAAATAAAATAGAGACATAGGGCTACAATTTTTCTAAAGGAAGTGAATTTTAATTTAGCCTCTAAGATTGTCAATTTTCGGATGGAAATGAAGTGCTGGAAAATGTTTTAGCAAAATGACAGTCCGAGATGTTTGGACCATAACTCTTGATGTAGTTCTCCAAATTAAATTATTTTTTTGGCATTATGAAATTAAGACATACAGGAACATTTTTCTAGAAGCAGGTGTTAGCAAATTCCTTCAATTGCCCCATGATTATTAGTTAAGAAGTTAGAAGTACAAGTTGTGAGTTTAAAAGGCCATGTTAATGAAGGGTATAATGGGAAGAAAAGGAGTAATAAGAAAGGGGGAAAATTAAAAGAAGAAAGAGGATGTCGTGCATGGCCAAGTGATCGCGGCTCTGTCGTTCGATTCAGGAAATCAACCTTGGAAACCGATCAAAATAATTAAACTCCAAGATTGCAGCAAGCTGAACCTCGGGTCGTCTCTCTCTTTGGAACCATGTGAAAATTGATTTTTAAACCTAGCCTAAGTCGAAATTATGCAATTAGAGCAATTAAAAGGGGGTTTTGTTTAGTTGATTAAAATTTAAGAAAAGTAAAGAAAATTATAAAAGAATCTTTTTGGATTTTTGGGGAAATTAAGCAATTGGTAAGAAAACTAAGATTGAAATCAAATTCTAAAGCTCTCTTGAAAATGTGCTCAGGTTATCATTGTTCAAAATGATTTTTGGGGTTTGAATCCACTAAGTTTCGAAAGATCAACCTTAAAACTATTTAAGTCCAAGAATTTAATTAATCAACTCGAT
>JAOTAZ010000218.1:14292291-14306478 GCA_025629785.1 Erythroxylum oxycarpum
AGTGAATTTTCATGCTTCGGACATCACATGAGGGAGATACTTCAAGTTTTTGTATCTCGAGTCTCATGTTCAGTGTTCGGGATCGCATGATAGTTACATGGAAAAGGTTTTAAGAAATTCTAAAGTCATTTTTGAGTAAATTTTTGGGCAACGAACTTGTCATAAGGGAGATACATGAGGTTATCGTGTCTAGGGTGGTCGGTTCAATATCCGGTGATCCACGATAGTTGCTCTACTGAGATTTTTCCTTTGTGAAAGTCTCACATGAAGTTTTTAGAGAATGTCTTCAGCACGAGTGTGTGACAATGAGACTATGCATTCGAATTTTTGCATTTATTGATGTTACATTGTCACATACTATATACCTATAAAGAATATGAGGATAACATAAAGATATATCCCTTGTATTTGTGGGTTTTTTAAGTGCTGATAAGGATGTAGTCACCACAGTGGCCTTTCAAGTCAGTATTTTGAATTGTTTTGCTTACACGTTAGGGGATGTCCCTAGTCTTATATTTAGTTATTCTACCTACAGGTATTAGCCTTACATGAGATTTTGAAATGTCCATAAAGGCATTGGATAAAGAAAAATCGTTGTTTGAATGATCCATTCTCCCATAGGTGGAAGTGTCATGAGAGTTGATGGTTTATACTCTGATTGCTTTTATATAGAGGTCTAATTGCATATATTATGTATTTAGCACACATGTGTTTCATAATATGTGTAATCGGATTTTTAGTAAAGATACTATTTAATGGCTTTGAGTACTGCTATTGTTCTACAGTTGTGCTGATTTAAACATTATTATTTTGAAGTCACATTTTCAATCAACAAAATCAGTGGCACAATTAAAACCCTAACCGATTTCAATACAAAGAAGTAGACGGAGGATGTATTGAATGCTATAAAGATAACTGAGGTTGATATGGCCATATGGACGAATAGGACATCTCCACCTACATCCATGAGCTCGAAAGCACATAAAGTAGCCTATGAAGCCAGAGATCGGTCTAACAGATTATGTCTTATGACCATTAAGAAATCCTTACCTGGCCATCAGCTTAGTGGACTTCCAGACACAAACATAGCGAAGGAGTTTCCTAGTAATGTCTCCCAGAGGTATACAGTCTCACTTAATATTGAGACAAGTACCTTGATGAAAGAATTATCCTCCATGAGGTATACATGAGAAGGGGAAATAATAGAGTACATATCAAGAATGATTCATTTTCATAGTAGACTGAAGATGCTCAACATTCCTTTTCTTGATGTCTTCATTGTTCACCAAACTCTGAACACACTCCCACCAAAGTTTAGTAATCTTGTGATGACATATTACTCGCTGAATAAGGAATAAGACTTCAATACTTTGATAGTCCATTATGTTGCTTAGAAACAGAAACTCAAGTTAGCTACTCCTACTGCCCTCGAAGCAACTAAAGGGACGGCAAAGATGAAGCCCGTTAAGTTCAAAGGTAGAAAGTTCAAATCTTTTCCATATGCTGATGCTAGTCAATCCAGTGCTAGTAAAGGTCTGTATGACATAAAGAAGCCAGCAGTATAAGGTCTAAAAGGAAAGACTAAGACCATCAGGTAACTCCTTGGCTTATCAATTAATGAATATAATTTATGATAGTTGCATTAAGTATTTGGTGACTATATAGTGGAGCATCTGATCAAGGTGCTTTCACGATGCAAGGGTTCATATCTAGGATAAATCCAAATAAAGGGAAGGAGAAACTGATGGTTCACAGCAATGAATAAGTAGAAGTAATATCTATGGGGAATATATGTACTGAACGTTGCTGTAAGGTTCATTTGGGGTTTTACACGACACATTTTTTAAGTGATCTTTTGATCAATTTTTGACAAAGAGGGTTAATGTTTTGTATTTAATGCTTTTGTTATACATTTGTTATTTGATGCAAAACATAATGATAAAACTTTCTTGTCATATAGTTTGTATATAATGTGTCTTATATCAAATTAGATATATACTTCTTCGTATCTTGATAAACAAGTTATGAAATGAAGAACCTTGATGAAAGAGAAGTCATATATGGTGTGACATAAAAGTTTAAGCCACATTTCCAAAGCTAGGGTTGAAAGATTGACCAAGGTTGCTTTCCTAGAATATGATGATATGGGAAATTGTGCTGACTATTGTAGGGGTAAGTTGACTAATAAGGATATTTAAGTCAACTCATGCTTTTGATTTGTTAAGTCTGATATATAAAGATATCGATAGACCTTATACAGTTGTATTGTGAAATTCTAAATGTATTATGATATTTGTTGATGATTATTCTCATTACAATTATGTGTTCTTGTTTAAAGACTGAAGGTTGAGAACCAATTGAGAAAATTCATCAAGATAGTTAAATTTGACCATGGAGGAGAATATTATAACTAACATGGTGTTTCAGGAATTTAAAAGGTCCGTTTGTCAGATATTTGGAATTAGTTAGAATAGTGACTTAATTAACTATGCCTTGTAGTTCTAAGCAAAATGGTGTGTTGCCTAAAGGCATAATTGCATCCTAAAGGACTTGAAGAAGTCGATGCAGAATATGGCTATTATACCTAATTATCTAGAAGTTTGAAAACTCAGTGTTGCACACGTTGGTGTATAGGGCTGTCCTTCATAGATAAAATAATCCTTATAAAGAAAGATTGCATGCTCATTCCACTGATTAGTATTTAGTAAGATATCTCGACCATTTTAAGGCTACAACTTTTACTGTATAGAAGGAGGACTGGAATAATGGAATCACAAACAACTAAACTTCTAGAGCACAATGTCTATGATAATGGTGGATCATTTGACCCTTCGATTGATAGCAAGACAAATACTACAGTTATCATATACCTATTACCCATACATTTAGATCCGATGAATCTAGGTCTCTGTGTCGTGCTTATATAGGAATAGGAATCCATACCTGTACACATAGAGGTTCCTGGGGGTACAAGATCTAATGCAGTTAAGTAAATCCACTAGAGTGAGACAGCCTACTATCCTATCTAATAACATAGTCTATTAGGTGAACAGAAATATGATATTAGACATGTTTCAAATCCAGTTACTTTTACAGAAACTGTTTCTAGACCCAATGTGGATGTGTGATGGGATGCAATGAATGACGAGATGCAATTCAAAGCATAGTAAGGTTTGGGAGCCAGTTTCTTTACAACGAAACTGCAAACTCATCAGTTGTAAAAGAAGATTAGACCTAAAGGATTTCAGGATAAAGTTCAGCAGTTTATGGGCTCACTTAGCTGCCTAATAGTTCACTTAGGGAGATAGGTTAACTTCAATGTTACCATGTCTCTCGTATCCTTGTAGGATACATTACAAGGAAACATTTTGAGTAATTAAGGCAATTATAGCTCATTATGATATAGAGTTAAATCAGATGGCTGTCAAAACTGCTTTCCTAAGTAAGACCTTTATGAAGAGGTCTATATGGTACAACCTAAAGGGTTTCAGGATCCAGATGGAGCTGACATGGTTTACGCGTTATGCAAATCATTATATGGTTTACTTCAAGCCTCCCGAAAGTGATAACTTACAATTGATGGTTGTAATCTCTTTCGGCTTCATAAAAAATAAAGTTAAAATATGCTTGTACTATAAAGTCAAGGGAAGCAAAATTATCTTCATATTACTATATGTGGATGATATATTGCTCACGTCAAATTAGTTGAACATGTTGTATAAAGTTAAGCAACTTTTGGTGAAGAACTTTGACATGAAGGACCTTGACGTAACATCTTTTTTCTTAAGTATTCAGATTCACTGGGATAGATCTCAACACTCATCAGGCCTCTCATAGAGGCATACATTGAGTATATGTTACAAAGGTTTAATACGGTTAACTATAAACTTGGTATAGCATCTATCTCTCATAGTGGGAGATAATCTTTGACACAGTATCCAAAGAATAAAGTAAAAAAAGAGGGTATGAGGAATGTTTCATATACATATAGTTGATAACCTGATGCATGCTTGACTATGTACTAAGTGGGAAATTGCATTTACTGTTTGTCTGTTTGGTCAATATCTGGTTAGTTCAGATGTAGACCATTGGAATGCAATCAACAAGTGTTGAGATATTTAAAGGAACTAAGGATTATATGTTGACATATAGCACAATCAACAAACTAAACCTTGTAGGGAATTCAAATTCAGATTTAGCAGTGTTTGGATAATCGAAAGTCCACTAAAGATTACAGTTTTAAGTTTTCAGATGGTACAATATCGTGGAAGAGTGTCAAGTAGACACTGATAACTTCCTCGACCATACATGCAAAGTGTATGCGAAGGGACTGCTTTATAAACGGTTTAACTCAAAAACTTGATTTCTGAGTTATCTGTGGTTGATTCAATAGCTAGACTCATTCGACTGTACTGTGATAATCTTATTGCTATGTTGTTTAATAACAACAAAGAATATCATAAGGTCTTAGCATTTAAAAGTCAATTACTTGGTCATAAAGGTGTTGATACAAAAAGGTGACGTTAAGGTTTGGAGCATTTAACAACTGAGAAAATGATAGTTGATCCTTTAACCAAAGGACTTTGCCCACTTGTGTTTGTGACATAAATATACCGTATAGGTGTTTTGACGTCCTTAGATACTGTTAGTTAGGGAATCATCATGTTTGCTTTATGCATGTACATTTAGACATTTGATTTATTATGATAGTATGACGGTTCATCAATAAAGATGATCATCGTTTATCATCGATAATAAGTGCTATCGTATATTACCATAATACATATAAAATTCTTAAGATTTGTGTCGATTTCAAGCATTTAAAAGTCATTGGGCATATATACAGATTGACTTTGTGTCTATGTCAATTAAACATATACAATTTTATACGGATATCCATGAAGTTTGACATGACATAGAGGGATATAAGTTTTTTTGTTGGTAAATCAGAACTTTATAAAGAATAAAGAGTTATGTTCAAGTAAGAGAAACCATAGGTAATCTCTTAACATGCAAAATACATAATGGCATGTAACTAACTGCCCTACCATCAATCGCCCCTCCTACGTCCTACATGATAGTAGTAACCAGTATCCTTCCAAAAGTTAAGCACAATCCGAGAAATAAGCAACAATACCAAGCTAAACCAATTACCACAAATGCCTAGTTATACACCGAGCAACAATACATCAGCAAATACTGCAACATGTCAGCATATGCCCAGATAGGGATATAAGTTTTTAATCTCATAAAGGTTCTCTAATGCAGTTTAGCATTCAATTGAAGAATATAAAGGTTTTCTCTAATGTAGTTTAACATTTGGTAAGAAGAAACAAATTTTCTTTAATGTTGTTTAGCATTCGATAAGAGAAAAAATGATTTTTCTATTATGGTTTAGTACAAAGTTGGAGAAATCGAGACCTACAAACGAAGATGATATAATTTATATCATAAAGGCATCATCTTAGTTTGCCACACTCCATTTTCCCATTAATGTTAGTAAGATATTAAGTATACGTGATTGTATTGGATCTGTGTCACACATGACATATTTGATACTTTTCGGTATCAAAATCCTTGCAGGATGGAATGATGGGCTTTCATTATCTTTAGATCAAATGTTTTGTTTTTAAAAGCTAGTCAACTAATTCAATAGCGTGGCTTAACCAAGTTTTTAAACTAAAGTCAAAACTGCAATTAATGCTTGTCTAGGGGAGAAAATGTTGGACAATTTTGTCATTTCTAATAAAGTTGGGTAACTATTAGTTGCATTTTTCAGTTTTTTCATAACTTATCGGTTAAGTTACGTAATTTGATCTAGATAAAGATAATAAAATGACCTAATAAATGATTTAAATCAATGGGTCGAATTTCGTGTAGAAAATGGATCCCAATCGGTATAGACCGGACCCATATTGGGCATCTGATGGAGAAGCTCGATATGAAAGCTATATATAAAGGTTAAGGTCTCTTGCAGTTATTTATATCAATTGCAAGCATAAAAATTCTTTGATTCATTAAGAGAGCTTACGATTTGAGAAAACTATAGAAAGACCTTATCCGTGTCTCGAAGAGCAGTTCCCGTGAAGACAGCAACATATTAGCGCTCGTTTTGGCTTTAAAAAGCCCGGTTGAAGTTATGGAGACTAAAGTCAAGTATTTTCTGTATTTCTTTATTTCTCGCCCTTTCACGTTTGATCCGAAATACGTAACTAAAGTATTGTTTCCATCAGTAATATTCTATTGCTAAAAAGTAATTTTCTTGTAGTGTATTCTATGTTTCTAACCCACGAAACTATTTCTTTTCTCAAATACACAACGAACATACACAAATACTCACCGGGAGAAACGTAGAAATTGAGAGACTAAGCTGTACGAGACAAGGTTGTCCTACCTGTGAATATAGTTGTGTTGGTGGATTGAATCGATAGCTAGGATGCTTTCTGCTATGTAAAAACGTGCAACATCTTCAGGCAGAATATCTTCCCTCATGAGTAATGTCATTATGTCTCCACCAGGTAGATAGTCCATGATAAGGTACAAGAAGTCAGAATCTTGAAAAGAATAGTGAAGTTTTACAATGCACCGACTATCAACTTCTGCAAGTAAGTTCCTTTCGGATCGTACATGCTCAACCTGACGAAGAAAAGAAACATATTAAAGGCAAATAACAGTCATGATGTGCCGAGAATGTATGCGATTTTGTTTAAGAATTCAGACAGTAAAATCCTTGACTAGCAACTATATTCTTACGCAATTGGATTGAGGTTACATTTTACCTACACGTCTCAAATGTCCATAGCCAGAAAATTAGAAAACGATAATAATAGTGATCCTGTTCTTTCAGGTATCGAGACCATTTCATCGATCGAAAGTGTCATTCAAAACATCTTCAGATGAAGAAGCGTACAGGGATTTAAATTATATCAGAATGTTTTAAACTTGAGGTATTCATCTGTCCTCAGGTTATGATACTACGATGATAGGAGTTCCGTTGAAACTCTCTCTCCCTGGTGTCAGATCATTCAGGCTGAATGGCCCCCCAAAAAAAATGCACTTAATGCTCTAATTACTTGGAGGGCAACGACGGAATAACTATGAACACCAATCTGGGCTCACCTGTCCTCGGCTAAGCATCTCAGACTTCTTCAGTTTCTTCATGGCAAATATTTCTCCAGTGCTTTTAGCTCGGCATAATCTGACCTGCAGTTGGTGAATAGGATACATATAATTTGTCCTTTGCAGTTAATATGGTTCCTTTCAAGCTTAGATAAAGAACTCTAAAATCTTCAGGGTCTAAAAGCAGAAGATACACAAGAGAACAACACATAAAAGCACATGTACATCGAAGCATTTCACCAAAATAAAAAAGGAAACGTTTAAAAGAACGATGAAAGTGGTTGAGAAAAGTCGTGAAGTTTCCATATTTACCTCACCAAATGCACCTTTACCAATCACAGTTAACTGTTCGAAGTCATCAATTCCAACTTTACGCCTCTGCAACCTCATATACTCTGTTTCTTTCCGCTCCAAATTCCGGAGCATCTCTTCTTGTTCCTCATTCGATATACGAGCCTCTTGTGCTCTCCTCTGAAGCGTTCGACGCCTGAAACAGAGCATAAGAACAAGAAGCTTATAAATAAACTCATAATAGGATCCGTTAAACTTTAAACAGGAAAGTTGAGTTAGTCATCTTTACCTCTCTAACCGATCCTGAAGTCCTTGCAAGTAGTGTTTATAGTGATTCTCAATGAACTGCTTTGCGGCGGCAGCCTTCTGCCTCGTAACCGGAGACGAAAACGAAACGTCAGGACCGGAATCCAAGCCGCCTCGATCGGGCCTCAAGTTCAAAGCACCGAGCCTCACCGTACCATCGCCGCCGTCCATTTGGCTGAGAGAATCAAATCAACCTCTGAATCAAAACGCTGAAATCATAAACTCATTTCAATGGTCGTTAAGAGATCTAAAACGGAAAGGGAAGCCTGTAGGTGTCAACTGTTGGCGGAAACGACCCGCTCGATTATAAAAGGAAATGAACTGGCACAACTCACATTTATACATATAGGGAGAGAGAATGGAACGACTTGTTTTGTTTGTTTGCTTGCTTTTGCTTTCACCCAAAAAAAAAAAAAACAGCTCCCTCATATCATATAGAATAGAGTACGATCAACGCCTTCGTTATTCTCGCATGAACTGGAACCTCTCGAGCATTTTGAATGAGTCCAGAGAGACGGCAGGTGATTTTGCTGTGTGTCGTGTCGGCGGATATTTATAAAAAAACTCAACACTTACTGGATAATAGGGAATGATTCTATTGCTTGCGTGTGGTACACGCTTTTGTTCCAGTTGGAGAGAGAGCATTAGAGAAATGGATTGCAACAGGGTTCTGATTGGGATGTGTTGACCACGGGAAATGGGGAGCGAGTGGAATGTATTTCACAGGAGATGGGAAAAGGTCTCGTCGTGGTATTGCGTGCTGGTCTCAAGTCTCGAGAGTCGACTGATTAGGGCGAGATCTCATGAGGTCTCGCTGGCGTCACACTAAACCTTGCCTTCCGAGTTAAGCTCGGATACGGATTCGGTGGATTTCGGATCCGGGTCATCTCCCTTTTAATCTGTTTCCTTAAACGACGGTGCATCCACGTGGCTCGTAGTTTTCATTTCTAGATCTGCTTTTTCTTCCATATGTTACGGGAAAAGCAGCGTCAATCTGAAAGACCAGTGATTATATTGATTGACCTTATGGTCAAAGTTAACGGTAAGTCCCACTTTCAATTACAGATTGACCTTCTGGTCAAAGTTAACGGTACATCTCACTTTCAATTACAGCGTCCCACTTTCAATTACAGAAGAACCTTCTAAAACTAGAGTTGAACTCAACATTAATACCAATTTCAAATTATAATTTATTTCAACATTATCACTTAAATGTATAATTTTTCACTTTGCTGTAAATTTAAAACAATAAAAGATCAATGATTCACATTAATAGTTGAAATTTGTATAAATGCACACTTTTATCAATAAGATAAACAATCAAGCATTCTGCATTCAAATTCTTCAAATTCTAGTCTTTACATGGTATCAGGCCTTCTACAACTAATCGTCTAATGGCATCCTCAACATCCTTTGATACTAGCAATATCACCTCTTCCATTGCCCCTCTTGAGTTTTCTACTCCTGCCAAAATTCTCAACTTCAATCTTCCCTTCTAGCTTAATCAAAATAATTATTTAAACTGGAGGACAAATATCTTAGCTGCCATTAGAGGCCTAGATTTAGAGATGTATATCTCTTCTGATCATTCTCCCCCACCAGCCATTTTAATGATCTCTACATCTAATGATTCCTCTCTTCCTATTTCCACTCCCAAACCAACCCATAAAGCCTAGAAACGCATTGATCAACTTCTTCTTTGCTGGTTACTCACCACAATCGGTGATTCTGTGATTGGCCAAGTCAGTTATGCTAGTTCCTCTAATGCGCTTTGCCAAATTCTGATTCAACTTTACGCGCATACCTCTCTAGTGAAGGTTCTGCAACTTAAATAGAGACTCTCATCTATACAGAAAGGTGTCTCTTCTATAGCTGACTATATTCAGCAGATCAAATCCATTGGAGACTCCTTAAAAGTCGTTGGCCATGCTGTCACAGAACAAGAACTCATTCTGAGTACACTAAGTGGTCTTGGCAGTGAATATGATTATGTTGTGGTGCTTTAAACAAATTCGCTTGGTCTTTCTTCTCTACAGGAAGTTCTCTACAGCAACAACATGCTCACTCTCAGCTCTCTTTTCCTACAGCTTCCGCTCATGTGGCTCAATATTCCCAAACTCCTACCAGGACTCATTCCAATAGTCGTGGTTCCTATAGAGGTCGAGGCAATCGTGGACGAGGGGCAGAAACAATCGCCTTTACTGCCAACTTTGTCACAAACCAGGTCATGATGACTTGAAATGTCACAAACGATTTGACATTTACTGGCAGGGTCATCGATCTGCTCCACCTCTAACCAATCAGAGGCCTCCCTCCCTTCAGTAAGCCTATTTGGCTCATCAACCTACCCAAACATCTACTCTTACTGAATCACACTCAAACCCAAATTGGTTCGTTGATAATGGTGCTACTAACCATGTCACCACAGATCTCTCCAACCTGACCCTTCACAATTCCTATACAAACCGAGATCAATTAACAGTTGGTAATGGTAATTCTCTCCCTATCTCTCGTATTAGTTCCTCCTCTATACCTTCTTCCTCTACTCCACTTAAACTCCATAATGTTTTATATGTCCCTCAAATAAGCAAGAACTTCCTTAGCATATCTCAGTTAACTAAAGATAATAATCCTATTGTGGAGTTTATTGACTCTTGTTGTGTTTTCAAGGACAAACTCACAAGGAAGTCCTACTTAAGGGACTGCTCAAGAATGGCTTGTACATCCTTAAAGCCTCCCCATCATCCAACTCTATCAATCATATATCTCGGTTCACTTTCCCTAAAACATGTACTGCTTTACACTCTGAGTTCTATGTAAATCTGTGGCATGCTCGATTAGAGCATCCTAATGTTACTATATTACAACATGTTTTGCAAACAATGATTCAAGAATTTTTCCCTTAGTGTCTACGATTTTGTGACTCCTGTCAATATGGTAAACACCATAAGTTACCCTTCCACACACATCACATCTCTGCTACTACACCACTAGAAATAATTCACAAAGAAGTGTGGGGTTCTAGTCCTTATCCTTCCACAGATGGACACAGATACTACATCATTTTTGTTGATGCCTTTTCCAAATTCACTTGGCTTTATCCACTCAAACACAAATCAGAGGCATTAACAATTTTTACACAATTCAAAACATCTGCTGAATTGCAACTGAACCAAAAAATCAAAGCCCTAAACAATGACATGGGTGGTGAATTTATTACCCTACTTCCATTTCTTGCCACCTACGGAATCCAACCAAGATTTAGCTGTCCTTATATCCATCAACAAAATGGTATTATGGAACGTAAACACAAACATATCACTGAAACTGGACTCACACTACTCTCTCATGCCAAATTACCTCTAACATATTGGGTTGAAGCCTTTCAAACCGCAACTTACCTCATCAATAACCTACCCACACCAACTCTTCATAATCAATCTCCATTTCAAAAACTTTTTCACGAAAAGCCTTCCTATGCTCATCTCAAGGTTTTTGGGTGTGCATGTTTTCCCTTCCTATATTTTTACAATAAACACAAATTTGGCTTCCACACTAGTAAGTGTGTCTTTCTTAGATATAGCCCCCTTCATAAAGGCTACAAGTGTCTACATCCTAAAGGCTTTATTTACATCTCTAGACATGTCCGATTCAATGAACATGACTTTCCTTTTCCTGAACTTTTTTCTAAACCCCCATCTTCTTTTACAGCCTCTTCTAGCCTACCCCTTTTTGTCTTGACAGATGCTCTACAGGCTCTTCCTGCTCAGTCTCGGACAATGGAA
Source organism: Erythroxylum oxycarpum (assembly GCA_025629785.1). NCBI lineage: Eukaryota > Viridiplantae > Streptophyta > Magnoliopsida > Malpighiales > Erythroxylaceae > Erythroxylum > Erythroxylum oxycarpum. The sequence continues at coordinate 14,303,793 of JAOTAZ010000218.1, forward strand.
TCTCACTTGCAACAGACTTCGTCACTCACTTCAACACAAGTAAACTCCTCTAATACTCTTCCTTGTCATTCTTTATCATCCCCACCTATTTCTCCTCTACACCCTATCCCTAATTCGCATCCTATGCAAACCCATTCCAAATGTGGAATCTTTAAGCCAAAATTTTATACTTCTATACTCTCTACATCCGAACCCTAAACTCCTACAGAAGCTCTTAAAGACCCTTTATGGTGATAGGTTATGATAGAAGAAATTTGAGCCCTAAACCTGAACCATACCTGGCATTTAGTCCCCTATAAATCCTTAATGAAGTTGTTGGGTACCAAGCGGGTGTTCCGCATAAAATACAAGTCTACTGGAGCCATTGATAGATACAAGGCTTGCCTTGTAGCCAAAGGGTTTAATCAAACCCCAGGCCTTAATTTCACCGAAACATTAAGTCCTGTCGTGAAATCATCAACCATCAAAGTCATTCTCTCTCTTGCGGTTTCTCACAATTGGGACATCCAGCGGATAGATGTCAACCAAGGCTCACCTTGTAACCGAAGGGTTCAATCAAACCCCAGGCCTTGATTTCACCGAAACATTCAATCTTGTCGTGAAATCATCAACCATCAAAGTCATTCTCTATCTTGCGGTTTCTCACAATTGGGACATCCAACAGATAGATGTCAACCATGCATTCCTAAATGGCTCACTACTCGAAGACATATACATTGCTCGACTAGATGGCTTCATAGATCCTACACGACCTACGCATGACTGTAAACTAGGCAAAGCTCTTTATGGCCTCAAGCAGGCCCCAAGAGCATGGTACAACACTCTCAAGTCTACACTTCTTCAATGGGGTTTTACTAATCCTCCATCTGACACCTCCCTATTCTACAAGAAGCATCATGGTTCCCTATTATTGTTATTTATCTATGTTGACGACATTTTAATAACAGGAACTCAACTATAGATATCACATTGATCATTCAACAACTCCATAGCAAATTTGCCTTAAAAACTTTGGGAAGTATTAATCACTTTCTTGGTTTTGAAGCCTATAGGACAGGATTATACCTTTCCCAGAGGCAGTACATCTTGGATCTCCTTAATCGTCACCAATATGTCTGAATGCTCACCATGCCCAACTCCTCTTGTGCTTGGCGCCAAGCTCTCTGCTCATGATTGTAATCCCTTTGCTAATCCCACCTTATATCGTAGCATCCTCGATGCCCTTCAATACCTATGTCACACACGTCCTGACTTCAGCTTCATTGTCAATAAGTTAAGTCAATTTTTATAGAGCCCTCTCGACAAACACTGGATTGTATGTAAAAGAGTACTTCGATACCTAAAGGGAACTACTTCACTTGCCCTTCATTTTCCTCCCCCACCCCAACCTCTGTCCCTACACGCTTATAGTGACTATGATTGGGCGGGGGATTCAGATGATAGGAAGTCCACAACTGGTGGTTGTGTCCTCCTAAGGGACAGTTTGGTATTTTGGAGCTCAAAGAAGCAAACAACCGTACCCTGCTCTAGTACTGAAGCAAAATACAAAGCCTTAGCTCAAATCTTTACAGAGGTCCTATGGCTGCACTTATTACTATGAGAATTAGGGTTTACTATACAACACATACCAAATCTCTGGTATGCCAATAATGGGGCTCGATTACTTGCCCAAAATCTAATCTTTCATGCTCGTACAAAACACATCGAAGTCGATGTACATTTCATACGAGATAAAATAACCAGTGGAGAATTAGATGTGAGGTACGTAAATACTGAAGATCAGTTAGCCGACTTACTTACAAAACTGCTCACGATAGCCAGAACGTTGATGTTAATCTCCAAGCTTTGTGTCTCGATTCTTCCTCACTCTCGCTTGACAGGGGATGTTGGAGAAGACGACTTTGACAATACAGAAAGGCTAGCAACGTACAGACCAACATAATCTACATGTGGGCTTGATTCCTTTAGCTCATACAAGCCCAAGATGTACTTCAGCAGACTTGACCTAAATCCAGACTTCATTCTTCTTTAGCATTCTAGAAGTGTTCCATTGGACCTACACTTCATCAGATTATAACAATGTTACAGTTGTCCAAATAATTTCCATTTTTTATTGTCAAAATTCTGTTGTAAATAACAACCATTTGATCAAAAGAATAAAAGATCAATGGTTCACATTAGTAGTTGAAATGTGTATAAATGTACACTTTTATCAATAAGATAAATGATCACGCATTCTGCATTCAAATTCTTTCATATTCTATTCTTTACAATGATAATTAATAATATATTTTTAAAATATGTAATATATCACATACTATCTAAAACCAAATGCGAGCTTGAACACTTAAACATATGTCTTATGATGGCCTATTTGTTGGGACCCGTTTCTGGAACCCAACTCATTATCCATACTAAAATTCTCCGTATACAATTCATTAAACACATTCCTATGACAAGCAGCAAGCCATTTCTCAAATCACACATAAGCCACAAAATACAAACTTTTTGGAACAATGCCGAAATCATTTCCATATTGTACAAAGTCTATTCACACAATTCATACACGAAAACTTAGGGCATAATTTCAAATCAATGCAAAGTCTTACTTGACACAAGCATTAGCAAAACACAATAAACTCAAATGTCTTTCATTTATAGCATAAACTGAGTTCTTACAAAGCTT
>JAOTAZ010000218.1:14306578-14316813 GCA_025629785.1 Erythroxylum oxycarpum
CCGGAAAATATCATGATTGCATGCCAATTTCATAATTTGTACTCATGTCTTCTAACCCCTAATTTGGGGCGTTACATATTTGGTGAACGATATTTCATAAGATGTTGTTGAGATGATTTTCGAAATAGAAATATCATTATGTTGATGTAAAAAGAGTGCAGAAATTTCATGGAAAGATGATATGCTTATGCTCTATTTTCACTGCTCTTATGTGTAGATCTCTTTGGGTGGTTTGGGGTTGAACAAAAATGAGTCTAGAGTTGAGGAAAAAGGAGTAATGTGATGTCGTGAAATGGGAAGAATTAAAATGATAAGTTAGAGAAGAAATGAAGGTGTTAGTGAAGATGAACATGTGTAGAAAATAAGATGAATATGCGTATATGATATGTTCTATTTTTGATGTTTATGATCAATAATAGATTTTGATTTATGTTTGAATGAGTTGAGCTGAAATGGTAGTAGAAATGAAGAGAAAATAATGTCGACAGAAGTTAGAAATGATAGACTAAACAAAAGAGATGAAGAAGTGACGAAAAATATGTTGTTTCGTAAAATCTGGAGAAGATCGTCTGCCACGATCGCACGATTGTGATAAAGAGGAAACCCCAGAGGACCTACACGATGAAATCTTGACAGGAAGGAGAATTCAAGCAGTGCACAATCGTGCACAGGCATGATTATGACAGAAGGGAGACATCATATAGTGTACGATCGTGACAGAGGATTCAACAGGCAGTATATGATCGTGTACAAGCACGATCGTGATAGTGAAAGTGCAATACCTTTTAACAATTTTAAACACCCTTCACTCTTTTTACTATAACTTATTCTTCGGAATTCCGATTGACTTGAAATTTGAACCACAAATTCCTTACACATTGTCTTTCCTCTCCACAAAATTTCATGGCCATCCAAATTCATTAGAAAAGGATTGATAATGATTTATTGATGAGTTTAAGATGAAAATGATGAAGTGAGCCGGAATTTGTTAAATGGAATATTTTCATTGACCAAGCATATGTATTTTAGCCATATCTTGATCTGTAGATATCTAAATGGAATGATTTTAAGTTTAGATTAATCTAAAGACATATGGTTACAAATTTCATGAAGGAATCAAAGTTTAATTCTATGACACCCTATATACCCCTGGGAGGATATGCAAAGTACCACATACAAATACAGATAATATAGAACCGAAACCAAATCCAAAACACACGAAATATAACATACAAGCATTCCTAAAATCTCAAGCAAACATACGTTACATAACATATCACGCATACTGTGCCTATCATATTACATACTATAAATTCGAAGACCAACATGTATTAAGGTTATTACAAACGTTCAAACAAATTCAAAAGTCATATACATCAGATACAAGCCTAAAAAAAACTCGGAATATATTTTTATCAAATCAAGACTCATACTCCATTGGCCATTACGGTTGACTTGTTCCAGTCTTTATAATCCTCGCTCTGAACTTACGCGAGCCAAATCCACCATGCTAAGCATATAGCTTAGTGAGTAATAACTAATCTATACATGAAGTGACAACTCATCATACGGAATCATGTAATAACATAATCATGCATTAAAAGATTGCCTAACATTAAATGAGTTAGAATGCATTTCAGAACATATTTTTATAATTATCCGAACTAAATATCACAAGAAGGTATAAACCCTTCAGAATCAGAACACAATTTTTGTTTATGTAAGAATCAAACATATATCAGATTACAAAATCAGATGACTGCAAATCCATTTACAGAAGCAGGTAAAAGGACTTATACAGCAGAGATTGAAGTCTTGACACCGAAGTGTCTAGGAGAGACCGAAGTCTCGACACCGAAGTGTCACAGGAGAGACAGAAGTCTCGACACCAGAGTGTCACAGGAACAGTAGCAGATCCTTCTAGGCATGCCTATTTACCCACAACTAAGACTCAACAATTTTAAAACAAACAAAGCCATTTCAGACATTTCATGTGCAAATTAAGTAGTCAATCATATTCACATGCAATTAGCACTTCCAATGATATAACATGCATCAAACGCCTCAGACAATCATTGTCTGAAATTCAGAACACAACCAACATAAATCAAATTCAACAAGTAGAACAAAGTAAGGTGTGACCATCTAAGATTACTCACGAAAGCTCCCTTATTGCTTATTGCTTCAAAATCTCAGCAATATCTGGAAGTGGTCGCTCTATGCGTTCTTCGATAACATTTAACACGTATACAAATCACTATTGTGTATGATTAAGAATTCATTTATGTATACTGAATATATATGATGCATGTTCATGATAAATTCTAGGGTATATGTTCTTACTAAACTGATGTAAACATCAATTGTACTTCAAAAGTTCCAAAATTTATACATTCAATTACTATTCCAGCTTTTGCTGGAAGCACTTCATTCCGGTCAACTTTGCATAATCAATAAGATCAAGAAAATGATGTATTTCTGTAAAACTTTTTTCTAGACACTTGTTCCTATGTGTTTTAAGTTTCTAATGATACCAAGAACATACAATTTGGCTTATAATTCAACGAGTTATGCTCAAAATACCACAGAGGATGACTAATGCATAATCATGCATTCAAGTTGTACACCTCATAACTCTTAATTCCAATATCGAAAACTACAAACTTTATACCAATTTAAATATAAGAGAATAAGCTACAACTTTAGTGAAGAAACCTTAGCCTAATTCATCCTACATCAATACAGTTTATTTAATAAAAACAGGACATGATTTTTGTCCCTTGTAGTGCTACAACCTAAGACAAGACTCAATTCCATGCCATTTTTGAAAGTCTTAGAGACAGAATAAAAATTTTACTTCTTCAAGAAAGTTGTAGACCTACGTCTTAGGTTTAATTTGAATTAAGAATTAACTCATTTGGAAATCTACAGATCAAAATATAATCAAAATACCGAAGTATGTTTAATAAAAACAATAACCTTTTAATAGCCTATCGGCTTTCATCCGAAACTGACTTCCATTTTACATCAAATTCATTTCAATTTTTATTTTAGATCACTTTAGCACAAACACATCGCCATTCTATACTCATTCACAAACTAATTTGTTTTTCCTAAAATTGTCAAACTCTAATCAATTTTCTTAAACGTCTTCATCTTCATAAAATCAATCATAAACCTACCAATTTTCTAGATTTTTCTTAAACAGATTTTGGGTCTGATTTGCACAACCATTTTGACCTCTATAATGGGGTATTTAGGCAACATCTTCTACTAATAAAATGTTTCTCAATTTCTTGAAAGTCTAATGACACCAATATCATGCATTTTAGTTTAGTATCCTGCAAGTTATAATCAAAATTTCACAAACTGTTTTCATACCTCGATATAACACCAATTTTAACTTCAAGCCAAATTTCCAGACTCTTAAAGACATATTTTCATTCTATTCTTTCATGAAAAGTGTAGCTCTATGTCTTTAGTTTACTCTAAATCAAACTCCATCCAATTCAAATATTCACAGATCAAGTTATGCCCTAAATACAGATGTATGTTCAGTAAAATACTGCATGTATCATATTCCAATGACTATAATCCTTCATCTTGTTAATCAATCACCATATTTGCTTCTTCTTTCACTACCCACATATGCATCAACACCATTTACATATGCAGCACTCCCCAGGCACGAAAATGTACTCCATTTACACATGCATCCAGTTTCAAACATTAAAATCTCAGTAGAAATCATTTACACTATCATAATACTTACTTGGTTAAGTTTCTCTCTCTTCAGAAATTTTCCAGAACTTAGGAGAGCAAATAACTAGTTTCTATGATGAGTAAATAAAGGATTTTATGCAACAATTAAAACCTCTAATGACAGAGAACTTCACAACATATAACCTTAACAGATTATCCAAAAGCCAATGTTCATAAGTGAGCAAGATGGTGTCTTTGGTAATAAACAACAAGAGAGACTTTTGTGAAGAAGAAGACTTTCAGTGAAAGCAAGGAGAGGGCTCCAGAAACATTTCTCCTAATGCCTAGGTTTCTCTCTTTAAGGCTTGACACATGTCACTCATAAATGTAGCCCATTTGTCATCAATGTAAGGCTACCACTTGTTGTTTAGTAATTTGTCCAAATGTCACACAATCATTGATCCATTTGTCACTCCGTAATTTGTCTCTTAATTTCTTTATTTTTCTTAATCTAAATTACCTCAAATTTTCAATAGCTTTCTAAAACAACCTAAATGTCTCCAAAAATGTAGAATTAATAATAATATACACCAATTTAATAATCCAAGACAATTAATCCATATTTCACTAAAATTTCGAAATACCCAAAATATTACAAAATTGCCAAATCACATTTTATTCTCGTTAACAACTCAATTAGACCTTAAATGTCATGAATGCATGCACAAATATTGGTATGAGTCCAAAAATGTATATGCATAAATAAGCAAAAACTCAATTATGCCAAGCATACCATGTATTGAAATTCCTTACTATTCTAGCCCCTATTATGGAGCGTTACAATTCTTTCCTCCTTAAGAAATTTTGTCCTCGAAATTTACCTGATCCAAATAGTTGTGGATATTGAGCTTTCATGGTTTCTTCCGATTCCCATGTTGCTTCCTCAAGTCCATGATGTTGCCAGAGTACTTTTACCAAAGGCACTGACTTGGTTCTGAGCTGTTTAACTTCTCTGGCTAATATCGAAACTGGCCCTTCTTCATAAGACAAATCTGGTTACACTTGAATTTCTTGTACGGGAATCTTTTGTGTGTCAACAGACCGATATCTTCTCAACATAGAAACATGAAACACATCATGTAATTTGGCCAATTCTCCAGGAAGAGCTAATTGATAAGCTACTGGTGTAACTCTCTTCAGAATCTCATAAGGACCAATATCACGTAGACTGAGCTTACCTTTCTTCCCAAACCAAAGTACGTGTTTCCATTGTGACACTTTGAAGAATACCTTATCACCTACTTGATACTCAATATGTTTCCTTTTTAGATTAGCATAAGACTTCTGCCTATCACTGGCAGCTTTCAATCTTTGTTGGATAATCTGAATCTAACACACAACCCCGCAACATATCTTCTAAAATTTGTATAACTCGTTCAGATTGTCCATCTGTCTGGGGATGGAAAGCAGTACTAAACTTAACCTGAGTACCCAATGCTTTCTATAAAATTTTCCAAAATCTCGAAGTAAATTGAGGATCACGATCTAAAATGATAGACAATGGTACTCCATGCAATCTCACTATTTCATTTACATATAAATATGCAAGCCTATCCAAAGAATAGTCAGGACGAACAGACAGAAAATAAGCAGATTTGGTGAACTTATTAACAATCACCCATACAACATCATGCTTCTTTTGAGTGAGAGGTAGTCCAGTGATAAAATCCATGGTAATGTTATCCCATTTCCATTGAGGAATAGAAATAGGATGTAACAAACCAAATGGAACCTGATGCCCAGCTTTAACCTGCTGGCATGTCAGACATTTTGCTATATAATCAACAACATCTCGTTTCATACCTACCCACCGATAATACTGCTTCAAATCCTGATACATCTTGTTTCCATTCGAATGCATAGTAAATACTGCATTATAAGCCTCAAACAATAGCTTCTTCTTTAATTCATCATTAGCTGGCACACACAGCCGATATTTATAATACAATTCACCATCACCTTGCACAGCAAAATCAGACTGTTTACCTTCCTGAGTAGCCAAGATATGTTGTAGTAACTTATCATCAGCTCTTCAAGTGTTACAAATCTCCTGTCTCAAAGTAGGTCTTACTTTCAATTGAGCCATCAAAGCTCCATTAGATCCCAGTTTCCATCCATTATGCTTAAGTGACAATGTTGAGATGGTCTTTCGACTCCTTTCAACTCAAGGCATCAGCTACAACATTAGCCTTACCCGGATGGTAGTCCACAATGCAATCATAGTCTTTAAATAATTCCAACCAACGTCGTTGTCTCAAATTGAGTTCCTTCTGGGTAAGCAGATACTTCAGACTCTTATGATCCGTGAAAATTCTACACCTTTCACCATACAGATAGTGTCGCCAAATTTTTAAGGCAAACACTACTGCTGCAAGTTCCAGATCATGAGTAGGGTAATTCTGTTCATGAGTCTTTAGTTGCCTAGAAGCATAAGCAACTACCTTTCCTTCCTGCATCAAAACACAACCTAAACCAATCCCAGATGCATCAGTATACATAACATACTCCTTACCAGTCGTAGGTTGAACTAATTCAGGAGCTTCAGTAAGCATACTTTTCAACTGATCAAAGCTACGCTGACATCAATCAGACCATTCATACTTCACTCCCTTCCATAAAAGTTTAGTTAAAGGGGATGCTATCACTGAAAACCCCTTAACAAACAGACGGTAATAACCAGCCAGACCCAGAAAACTTCTCACTTCTGTCACATTCCGTGGTGGCTTCCAATTAACAATTGCCTCTATCTTACTAGGATCAACTCTAATTCCTTCAGAAGAGACAACATGCCTTAGAAATGATATCTCCTGAAAGAAATCACACTTACTCAGCTTAGCATACATGTCTTTCCCGCAGGGTCTGTAATACAATTCGGAGATGTTCAGTATGGTCCTATTCATTCTTAGAATAGACCAGAATATCATCAATAAATACCACAAAAAATTGGTCCAAATAAGGCCTGAACACTCTATTCATTAGATCCATAAATGCTGCTGGAGCATTAGTTAACCCGAATGGCATTACTAGGAATTTATAATGTCCATAGCGGGTTCTAAATGCAGTTTTTGGTACATCCACATCCTTTATCCGAAGCTGATAATACCTCAATCTCAGATCTATCTTCGAAAACACTCCCGCATCTTTCAACTGATCAAATAGATCGTCAATCCTTGGCAATAGATACCTATTCTTCACTGTGACTCTATTCAACTGCCTGTAATCGATGCACATCCGTAGTATGCCATCTTTCTTCTTAACAAATAACACCGGTGCTCCCCATGGTGACACACTGGGTCTAATAAATCCCTTATCCAGAAGCTCCTATAACTGTACCTTCAGCTCCTTTAACTTAGTAGGAGTCATTCTGTACGGTGCTCTGGATATAGGAACAGTATCAGGCATAACTTCGATAAACAATTCCACTTCCCTTTTAGGAGGGAGTCCAGGCAGTTCCTTAGGAAAAACATTAAGGAACTCATTCACTATAGGAATATCAAGCAGTTTATCCTTACCACCCTCCTTCTGGGAATCAAGCACAAAAGCTAGATAACCTTCACACCCCTTCCTGAGAAGCTTTTGAGCTTGCATAGCAGATACTACATTAATTAAAGAACTAGTGCGAACACCATGTAATACAATCTCAGGCTGATTGGGCCTCCTAAATATAACTGTCTTAGCATGACAGTCAATTACTGCCCGATGTTTAGACAGCCAATCCATACCCAGAATCAAATCAAATTCGTGAAATGGTAGTTTAATCATATCTGCTTCATACTCACTTCCTTAGATCATAACAGGACAATTCCTAACCACCTGATTCACCAACACACTACCACCCAGAGGACTGGTTACATGTATGTCATATTCTAACTGATCTATAAGCATCTCTTTACCAAACATTTCTTCAGCACAGATATATGAATGTGAAGATCAAGGATCAATTAATGCATACTTTTCAGAATCAAAGAGAGAAACCATACAAGAAATGACATATGGTGCATCCTGATCCTCACAAGCTTTCAGTGCATATGCTCGAGTCGAAGCAGAAGGCACAGCTGGTCGATTAATAGACTCCGACGGGGTACTCAGATTAGGTCTATTTTGTCCAGGTCCTGCTCGAGCTCTACCACGTCCTCTATTCCAAGCAGATGCATAAGAAACCACTCTACTTACTTATGATGTCTGACGTTGTCTGAGAGGGCAATTGGCTATCAGATGTTCAGTACTGCCACAGCGAAAACATTCTCCCGTAGCCCTTCTGCAAACACCCCAATGATGCACAGAACAATGAGGGCACTCCGGGGGACCAAAACCTCGGCCTGCAGAAGAACCCCTACCAGAAACAGTCATTGAGGGATAATTTTGTGATCTTCCCCGAGCCATAGATCTCTGAGTAAATCCTGGTGCATAGGAAACTCTATCCCGACTTCGTTTACCCGAGAACTGACCTCCTCTTGTAAAGCCCCTTCACTAATTCCTTTCCCTCTTCATCACCTCTTGCCTCTCTATCTTCATAGCAGCCTGTACTAACTGATGATAATTTACTTGCTGCAACAGAGTAACTACCGCCAAATGCTCCTTGACAGAATCCTTCAATCCATCCTCAAACTGATGACACCAGAACTCCTCAGTAAGCACTGATTCTGGGCCATACTTACTGAAACGACTGAATTCCCGATCGTACTCAGCAACTGATAATTTTCTCTGCTTCAAGTTCAAAAATTGCTTCCATTTATCCTTTCTGTAAGCCTCTGTGACGTACTTAGCTTTAAATTCTTGGGAAAAGAAATCCCAAGTCAGAGGTACTGGCAGCTGAGGACTCCTTATAATGAACTTCCACCATTTATAAACTGCTCCCTGCAGAAGAGAGATAGTACAGTGTACCATTTGCTCAGCTGGACAACTAATCTCATCCAGTACCCTCTTCACCTTCTCAATCCAGAACTCAGCCCTTTCAGATTCCTCCAAAGATGTTCTAGTAAATTCCTCAGCTCCATACTTCCTCAGCTGATCAATCGGAGCCTTAGGTGTTGTCATCCGATGTAGCAATGTCATCATATCCTAGGATAGCTTAATCAAAGCCTCTCCCTGAGCTTGAGGAGGAGGTGGCACCTCATCTTCACCTTGATTGACCCACGACGGTCTAGGTATTTCTGAACGAGTTTGCTCCGGTCGATTACTCTCAGTAACTTCATCAACGAATTCCCGAGATCCTTCCATCGTAAATTCTATAAAAAAAATATAGGACACCACATTAGGCCAAAACACAACTTGTACACTCAACACTAGCAATAGTTAAGAGCTGGTTAAACCAAAATTGCCTAAACCATTCTCTGATACCAAAAATTGTAACACCCACATATCCCCTGGAAGGATGTATGAATGTCACACAAAATAGTATAACAAACCAAAGCATACGAAAACTTCCGGTAAATAATCCCGGCAAACATACATTAAATTACATAGTACATAATACAAACTTGTTGAGAAATCCAAACCAAACTGAAGTATCATTGTTACAAACTTACAAACAAATCCACATATACATATCAGATGCAAACCTAAAAGTCAAACCACAAATTTACATTATTTTCAAAACAACACTCAATCATCATTGGCCAATGCGGATGACTTGTCCCAATCCTTACGTTCTCTCTGAACCTACACGGGGCAAATCCACCGTGCTAAGCATATAGCTTAGTGAGTAATGACTAATCTATACATAAACTGACAATTCATCACACTGAATCATGTAACAACAACAACATACATTAAAAGATTTCTTTAACCGAAAGTTAGACAGAATTCATTTCAGAACAACATAACAGAAGAGGGTATAAACCCTTCAGAATCATAACAGAAGTGAGTTTATGTCAATGTCAAATAGATATCAGAGTACAAAATCAAATGACTGCTAAATCCATTTACAGAAGCGGGTAACGAGACTTATACAGAAGAGACCGAAGTGTCGACACCGAGGTGTCACAGAAAAGACCGAAGTCTCGACATTGAAGTGTCACAGAAGAGACCGAAGTCTCGACACCGAAATGTCACTAACAGAAGACACCAAAGTGTCGAAAATAAAAGACACCAAAGTGTCACAGAAGCAACTGCAGACCCTTCTAGGCATGTCTATTTACCCACAACTAGGACTCAACAGTTTTAAAACAAATCAAAGTCATTTCAAACATTACATGTGAAAAGCAACAAGTCAGTCATATTCACATGAAAAAGCACTTCCAATGTTATAAACATGCATCAAACGCCTCAGACAATCATTTTTCAGAATTCAGAACACAATCAGCATAAGTCAATTCAACAAGCAGAAAAAAGTAAGGTAAATAACACTTCAATATCTCAGTCATCAATTAGTACCTTGAACCATCATATCCGGAATCAGTACACATTCATCAATATCAATTTAATTCAGTAATAAATAAAACAAATCAAGGTGAGACCATCTTAGGTTACTC
>JAOTAZ010000218.1:14330818-14342830 GCA_025629785.1 Erythroxylum oxycarpum
ATCTAAATCGCCACAACGAGTTTGATGCTCTAACCCTTATCTCTTTATTTGTTTGTTTTTATTATGTTTTACTTCCCACTTTTACGTGTTGTTTGTTTTTCTCACATTAAGGACAGCGTGTTGTCCAAGTTTGGGGAGGGTTGTATGTATTGTATGTTTTTACTTTGAGTGTGAATTTTGCATGCTATATATATTAAATCTCGTTTAGTATTTCATGATGTCATTCATATGAATATGTGATAGCTAGGACTTAACATAATCGATTTAGCTTTAAACATAATCTTTTAGGTTGCTAAGATTTATTAGCTTGTAAAATTAGTGTCCTAGGTTGCTTTGGTTAAATCTGCATGCTAATTAGGATATGATGTTCGTTCACCCTAGGAATTTGACACACTCATTTATAATTTTAGGTGAATCGAATAAGTTGCATCGTTAGTATCTTTTCATGAGAATGATTAGCTAAAGAAATGAGGTAGGCAAGAAAATATTTTAAAAAGTGTGTTTTTGTTTAATAAATAACTATTCAACTAGCCCTTTCTAAAACAAATCAGGTTATAAATAGAGCTAGTAGCAAGTTGAGAGTGTGATATAGCTGAGTAATCGAAAACATTCATCCTAAATGTTTACCTTCGCGTCAAAAGCCTAGGATGACATTTTAACGAAGCTGCTTAATAAAAACATGACCTAGTTGAGTAACTGGGGGATAATCATCACAAATGTTTTCCTTCACGTTAGAAGGCTATGTTCATGCTAATGAAAATTAACTAAAATAATGTGTTGTTTAATAAATCCTATTCTTTATGAATAGCATGACTTCCCATGAAAAGCTACTTAAAGATAATTAAAATTTTTATTAACTAATTAATTATCAATGTGGGTGTGAGTGATAGGGGTGAATGAATTTAACATTAAGTCTTGGTTAGTATGTATATTTAGTCCAAAGTACTTAAACACAGATTTCCTAAGTTAATAAGTTAGATAAATTGAAGGGCTTTTTTTTCAGTAAAATTTGTTTCATGATTTTCAATACAACTGTACCATTATTGCATACATTTGTGTTTTTATTTGGTGTGTTTTGGTTTTGTTTTTTTTTGTTTTTGTTTGAAGACAAGCAAAAGTTCAAGTGTGAGGATGTGATAGTTGTACGTTGCATGATGTTTTAACAAACATTTTAGTATCACAATCATGACAGAAGTAAAAAGGGAAAGCCACGATGGTCGTAGAAGCAAGTATGATGGGCGATAATTGTGACAGAAGTAGGCATGATAGGACATGATCGTGATAGAAGCAATTTTTAAATGCCACGATCATGGCAAGCGAGATGACACACTTGAGGACTACTTCCGAACTCAACTTTTTTAGGGTTATTTTGGACATTTGGGCCAAGGTAAAACCTAGTTTTTACCCTAAATAGAAAAAGACTATAAAAGAAAAAGAAAGAAACCCTAAAGAGGGCCTCCATTTGCGACTTGGGGAAAAAAGCTAAGGAAAAGGAAAAAGGAAGAGAGAGAAGGAGGAGCTTCAACTGCTACTTCACCTCCAATCTTCTAAGTTATCTTTTCTTCTTTTCATCTTTTATTTCCTTCAATCTATGTGTGAGATGGAATTGATGATGATGAACCTTGGTTTAAGGATGTTTTGACTTCTTTTAGGGATTTATACTTGATTTAATGTTAATCAAGTTGCTTTTGTTGTTAATGATGCTGGGTGTTGTGATTATTTTTTGTAATTGCATGCTTCAGTAATAAATCGAGAGTGTGAACTGAATGCAAAATGATTAGCTTGGATAATAAGAATTAAACAATCTAATAGACCACATAAATAATCGAATCGGTAATTATAAAGAGAGGGATCTCATGTGAGGACCTATTTGTTTATTGGAATGCTTAAGAACTAGTTAGGTTTTGGGTTCTTTTTTTAATCGAGAGATTACATATTCGGTAACTCAATTTAATTAGAGTTTATGATTTAGGGCTTAGTGATTACAACTCGAAATAGACTAACCCACCCTTTGAAAGCCTAAAACCAACACCGCATTAACATAAAAGTCACTAAGTTAGCATTGATGATTTTCAATTGTTAATTGGTGATGCTTAAAACTGATTTCTTACATTAATTTAAAATTCTCATTTCAATCACTCCATATTCGATTGTTTAGTTTTCATTTTCATTTTAATTACATTTTTAGGCCTTAGGAAAATTAAGATTTGATTAGTTCACTAATTTCTTGTGGGATTGACACATCATATACTACGCTACGACTCGTATTCTTGTGAAATTTGAGAGTTTTATAAGATTAAAACTTGCTCAACAAGTTTTTGGCGCCGTTGCTAGGGAATTAGTTTGGGACTATTCGAATTCATTTGTTTTAAGAAATTATTACCCTTTATTATGATTGTGGTACCCAATCACACGAATTTTAAAAAAACATCGAAGATTCGGCGTAAAATAAAAGACATTAATTTGGACATCGCAAGGCAACTATGAGGAATCCAAAAATTTAAATGCTGAAAAAATAAAAGACATATTAATTTGGACATCGCAAGGCAACTATGAGGAATCCAAAAAGTTAAATGCTGAAAAAAGATGGAAAGAATGATGATGGAGAAAATATATCATAAGAAGTAAAGGACCCTTGAGAACTTCAATGAGGCACAATTTAGTCAGGGAAGTAACCATCCTTATTAGAACACTTACAATCCGAGATGACAGAACCATCCAGATTTCTTTTGGTCTAACAATGCAAGAACTCAAACGGGAATTCAAAACCTACCAAGATTTCAACAAGATGAGTTAAGTTGATGGGATTGTAAATTTTACAAGATCATGGACAAGCTCATGAACATGGAAGAGGCCCAGAAGAGATTGAAAGAGAAGTTTGATCAAGTAACGGAAGACCATGACTCTTTTATTCACAACCTAGGGTTTTAAATGAGCCAGTTTTATAGGGAATTCTATAAGAGAAGTGTGGAAAACTTTTTGAGTGACATGGAAGTAAATCTAAGGAAGCAATGTAAGGCTATCACACTTACGAGTGGGAAAGGGCTAGAAGAACCAGCTCAAAGACAAGTTGAGACCCACTTTGTAGAAGACTAAGAGAAAAAGAAAAACGATGAAGACAAGAATGAGGATCTCCATACATTCCTCCTCCACCTTATGCACCGAAAATACCATTCCCATAAAGTCTTTAGAAGAACGAATTAGATGTACCATTTGCAAAGTTCATGGAAAAGCTAAAGAAATGGCAAATTTACTTATCTTATATGGAAGTGTTGAAACGCGGGTCTAAGTATGTGAAGTTCCTTACAAACATATTATCCGCCAAGCAGACATGGGATGATAATCAAACAATAGCCATGACGAAAATCTCCAGCTCTTTAATTACCAACCTTATGACCTCACAGTTGACAGATCCAAAAATATTTACAATACCCTACGTAGTTGGTACTTTAATGATTTCAATATGTTTATGCAACTTAGGCGCAAGTATAAACCTGATGCCTTTGTCGATTTTTAGGAAACTGGGATTAAGAGATGTGAAGCCAACATTTATGCAAATTCAGTTAACAGATCAGTTGATAAAGAAACTGTTTGGTGTGTTAGAGGATGTACTATGCTACAACTTGTACGCTTGCAAAATTTTTAGGGTTTTATAAGATTAAAACTTGTTTAATAAGTTTTTGGCATCGTTATTGAGGAATTAGTTTAGGACTTTTTGAATTCATTTCTTTTAAGGAATTATTACCCTTTCTTGTGATTGTGGTATCCAATCACACAAAATTAAAAAAAAAAGAAATAGAAGGAAGTTTGGGCGTAAATTAGAAGACACATCAATTTGGACATCATAAGGCAATTATAAGGAATCCAAAAAGTTGAATACCAAGAAGAGATAGAAAGAACGATGATAGTGGAAATATGAGTAAAGGACCCTTGCTAACTTTAATGAGACATAATTTGGTCAAGGAAGTAATCATCCTTATTGGAACACTTACAATCCAGGGTGTAAGAACCACCCAGATTACTTTCGTCTAACAATGCAAGAATTCAAATAGGAATTTAAAACCTGCTAAGATTTCAACAAGATGAGTCAAGTTGATGGGATTGTAAATTTGACAAGATCATGGACAAGCTTATAAACATGGAAGAGGCCCAAAAGAGACTGGAAGGGAAGTTTAAGCAAGTAACTTAGAGGTTCAAATGAGCCAGCTTCATAGGGAATTCTATAAAATAAGTGTGGAAAACTTTTTGAGCAATATGGAAGAAAATCTAAGAGAGCAATGTAAGACTATTACACTTAGGAGTGGGGGAGAGCTAGAAGAACCAGCAAAAAGTCAACCTAAGACCCACTTTGTAGAAGACCAAGAGAAGAAGAAAAAGGATGAAGATAAGAATGAGGACCCTTCATACAATCGTCTTCCACCTTATGCACCAAAGTTACCATTCCTATAAAAAATTTAGAAGAACGAATAATATGTACCATTTTCAAAAGGCTACGGAAAAGCTAAAAAAATAGCAAATTTACTTTTCTTTTTTGGAAGTGTTGAAACGCAGGCCTAAGTATGCGAAGTTCCTTACAGACATAGTTTTTGCCAAGCAAACTTGGGATGATAATACAAATCGTAGCCATGACGAGAATACTCAGCTCCTTAATTACCATCCATATAACTCACAATTGACAAATCCGAAGAGCTTTACAATACCCTATGTACTTGGTAATTTAAAGATTTCAAAATGTTTATGCAACTTAGGTTCAAGTATAAATTTTATGCCTTTGTCCATTTTTAGGAAACTGGGGTTAAGAGTTATGAAGCCAACATCTATGTGTATTCAACTGGCAGATTAATTGATAAAGAAATGGTTTGATGTGGTAGAGAATGCATCTGTAAAAGTGGACAAATTTATCATTCTTATGGATTTTATCGTGCCAGAATTTGAAGAGGATCAAATTAGCTGTTGATTCTTTGTATACCCTTTTTTATCACCGGATAAGCTTTGGTAGATGTCCATAAAGACAACCTCATCCTTTGGATTAGAGATGCACAAGTGAAATTGAAAAGTTATTAAAGAATCCGAATGAGGGTAACTCCTTCATTAGAATTGATGAAGTTGAATCTTTAAATAAGCGAAAGGAAGAAGACATATGATAGTAGAGATTGAGCTCGAAGAATATAATGAAGCCTCTGTTCAAGAAGATAAAGAAGAAGAGAACATAGAATAAATGATATAGGACATATGATAAAAGGACCTTTGTGAACTTCAATGAGGCACAATTTATTCAGGAAAGTAATCATCCTTATTAAAACACTTACAATCCGAGGTGGCAGAACCACCAAAATTTCTTTTGGTCTAACAATGTAAGAACTCAAATGGGAATTCAAAGCCTACCAAGATTTCAACAAGATGAGTTGAGTTGATGGGATTGTAAATTTGACAAGATCATGGACAAGCTCATGAATATGGAAGAGGCCCAGAAGAGATTGAAAGAGAAGTTTAAGCAAGTAACAGAAGACCATGACTCTTTTATTCACATTCTAAAGGTTCAAATGAGCTATTTTTATAGGGAATTCTGTAAGAGAAGTGTGGAAAAAATTTTGAGCAACATAGAAGTAAATCTAAGGAAGCAATGTAAGGCTATCACACTTACGAGTGGGAAAGAGCTAGAAGAACCAGCTCAAAGACAAGTTGAGACCCACTTTGTAGAAGACTAAGAGAAGAAGAAAAACGATGAAGACAAGAATGACCCACTTTCAAAATGTTTATACGACTTAGGCGCAACTATAAACCTTATGCCTTTGTCTATTTTTAGGAAACTGGGGTTAAGAGATGTGAAGCCAACATTTATGCAAATTCAGTTAGCAGATCAGTTGATAAAGAAACCGTTTGGTGTGTTAGAGGATGTACTTGTAAAAGTGGACAAGTTTATCATTCTTGTAGATTTTGTTGTGCTAGACTTTGAAGAGGATGAAAAATGTTCATTGATTCTTGGTAAACCCTTTTGACCACTAAAATGCTTTGGTAGATGTCCATGAAGGCAACCTCATCCTTCAAATTGGAGATGAGCAAGTGAAATTCAATATGAATAAGGTATTAAAGAATCCGAAGGAGGGTAACTCCTTTATGAGAATTGATGAAGTCGAATTTTTACAGGAGCAAGAGGAAGAAGAATAGATGACAATGGAGATTGAGTTTGAAGAATATGAGGAAGTCTCAGCTCAAGAAGTTGAAGAAGAATATAATGAAGAACAAAAGATACAGGACATAGAGGTTAAAGAAGATACGAACGTCACTGTTAATGAAGTGAGAAAAGAAGAGGAAATGGGGGTGATTGAGGAAGAACAAGAACAGCTCACCCTCTTACAGGACAAACTGTTGGATTCAATAGAAGATTTAAGAGGTTTTCTTATTCTCTATTTTGTTGATAGTTTGTTAATAAAAAGGACTATTGACCTTAATTAGTGTCCTTAATTTTATCATTATTTTCCTTCTGATTATCTTCCAGTTTTTAGCTTATTTACAAGCTACAAAGCTGAAATTAGGCAACACGGATGGAAGTCAACCACTTATATCCTGGCTAAGTTTGTAAAGATGCAAGCTCAAGCTAATGCCCATAAATTAGCACATTTGATAGTTAGATTGAAATTGTTTTGTAGTTAGATTTGTTTTAAATTATAAAAATAAGTTTTTAATGATTTGGAATAGTTTGGATTGCTAATTCTCTCATACTTTTTGAAGAAATTATAAGATACGTACCTAATCTCGAGCGTCAAGTGAATTTGGTTTTAGAGAACAACACCATCACCACCTCAATCATTGTGACAGGTTTTATGCTCTAACCCTTATCTCTTTATTTGTTTTTGTGTTTTTCTTATTATTATGTTTTACTTCCCCACTTTTAAGTGTTGTTTGTTTTTCTCACATTGAGGACAATATATTGTTCAAGTGTGGGGAGGGTTGTATGAATTGTATGTTTTTATTTTGAGTGTGAATTTTGCATGCTATATATATTAAGTCTCATTTAGGATTTCATAATATGACTCGTGTGAATGTGTCAATGGCTAGGACTTAATAAATCGGTTTAGCTTTGAACATAGTCTTTTAGGTTGTTAAGATTTATTATCTTGTAAAATTAGTGCCCTAGGTTGCTTTGGTTAAATATGCATGTTAATTAGGATATAATGTTAGTTCCTTCATCCTAGGAATAAAAGTCTATAATGACATTCCAACTAAGTCGCTTAATAAAAACATGATCTAGTTGAGTAATTGGGGGACACTCATCACAAATGTTTTCCTTCACGTTAAAATGCTAGGTTTATGTTAATGAAAATTAACAAAAATAGTGTATTTTTAATAAATCCTACCGATCTTTATGAATAACATGACTTCTTATGAAAAGCTACTTACTGATAGTTACAGTATTGATTGACTAACTAATTATCAATGTATATATGTCAGTGGTATAAGTGAATGAATTTGACGTTAAGTCTTGATTAATATGTATATATTTAGTCTGATGTACTTAAACCCAAATTTCATAAATTAATAAGTTAGAACAACTTGAAGGATTGTGTTTGTAGTTAAATTTTTTTCATGAAGTTCAATGTAATTTTACCATTAGTGCATATGTGAGTGTTATTGTTTGGTGTGTTTTTGTTTTGTTTGATTTGTTTTTGCTTAAAGACAAGCGAAAGTTCAAGTGTAGGGATGTGATAGTTGTAGGTTGCATAATATTTTAATAAGCATTTTAGTATCACAATCGTGACATAAGCAAGCAAGGAAGGTCATGATAGTGACAGAAGTAGGTATGACAGGCCACGATCATGACAGAAGCAATTTTTAAGTGCCATGATCATGGCAGGTGCAACAATAGATGCGGGGACTACTTTCGAACTCAACTTTTTTAAGGTTATTTTGGACATTTGGGCTCAAATAAAACTTAGTTTTTACCCTAAATGGAAAAAGACTAAAAAAAAGAAAATAAACCCTAAAGAGAGCCGAATTTGCCAATTTGGGAAAAAAAACTAAGAAAGAGAAAGAAAGAAGAGAGAAGGTGGAGCTTCAGCTGCTGCTTTAACCTCCAATCCTCTAGGTTATCTTTTCTTCTTTTCATCTTGATGAATGAGATGGAATTGATGATGATGAACCTTAGTTTAATGATGTTCTAAGTTCTTTTAGGGATTTATAATGGATTTAATGTTAATCTAATTGCTTTTATTGTTAATTATGTTGGGTGTTATGATTATTTTTTGTAATTGCATGCTTTGGTAATTAATCGAGAGAGTAAACCGAATGCAAAATTGAGAGTTAAACAATCTAATAGACTACGCAAATAATCAAATCGGTAATTATATGGAGAGAGATCTCGTGTGAGGATGTTGTTGTTTTCCATCTTCTTTGAATGTTTCTTAGTTTAATCTTCATTCTAGTTAGTAAATTCTGTTAATTTATTTTAGTTTATTGTTTTAATTTTGAATTTGATAAATCATAAGCAATATATTTGTTAGGTTAGATACTAGAAAGAGGTTAAGTACTAGTAATTCTATTCCTTATGAGATCAACTCGTACTCAATAATGTTAGCTATAGTTACACCATAAGCTTACAATTAAAAATAAAATAATACCATTAAGTATTTGGCACAATTATCGAGGAATATAATATTAAGAAAACCTCATTTTTATTAATCTAGTCTTTTTTTTCTTTTTAGGTGGATTTTATTTCTTTTCCTTTTATATTTATTTATTTGTCCTTATAGGTCTCTTTATTGATCTTGTGTTTGTGATTCATTTGCATTTTTATGTAATCACCATTATAATCACCAAACACAATGGAAGGAAAGAAAGGACAATATTCTCAAGGGGATTTTAGAGCTTAGAACAAGAGGCATAGTGAGGTGCACTTAAAAGCTCATCTACTATTTATGATATGTTATGATATTTGTAGGGGTGATCACCCTAATCATAAATTTCAAGCACTAGATTATATATTGGAGCATCCTATTTGCATATAGAACTGGCTTCAAGATACCATATACAAGAATACTTATAATTCATAGTGGATCAATTATTATAACTTTGAATGAACTAATCACAATTTATGTGGATTTCTTGAACAACAACAATAAGAGCAGTATCATTATGTTGAGGACGTCCTCATGAAATTCATTGCATCAACCAAGGCTACCCTCTATAAAAACAAAGAGCTGGGTGTTTTATTCGGAAACATAAGCCAAATTTGGTGGAACATAAGAATACAATAATATTATGGAATGAAGAGGAGCTAGAGGTCAAGGAAATAGAGGAAATTGTCGTTAAAGAAGAGAAGGAAGATGGGAAAGAGCAATAAGAAATTGTTGTAGTGATTTTATGTTAATTTAATTCATTATTTAGTTTCTTTCATATTTAAGTATTTGTTCTTAATTATTTTTGAATTAATTTTGCTAGAATATTGATTTATGTATGATTTCATGTTATCGAGATTGACAAATCCAATATATGAATAAATGTAGCATAATTGAAAAGAGTTGTATGCAACTATAGAGATAAGTTGACATAAATCTTTAGAATTAGGTTCAAACCTGAAAAAAAATTCTCAAATTGATTAAAACAATCTTGAGGGCTTTAATTAGAAAAAGAGTTATGTTAATTAACTAAGAATTGGATATTAATAGTCTTAAGAAAGATATTAACATAATTGATGATTCATAATCCAATAAACTATAAATTAAGTTGAGTAATGAAATCTTGATAACATGAGAAGTTTTAGGGGAATTCGAAGTCTAGATACCATTGGCTTCTTTGATTGTTTCTGAGTTTAATCTTCATTCTAGTTAGTGAATTATGTTGATTTATTTTAATTTTAAATTAGGTAAATAAGAAATATTATAATTTTTTAGACTAGATAATAGAAAAATAATAAGTACTAGTAATTATAGTTCTCGTGGGGTTTACTTGTGCTAGTTATAGTTATATTGTGCGCTTGTGGTGAAAAATAAAATAATACCATTAGTCTTCAACATTACTACATTCGAATCATAAATTCAAGAAAGCTGTTTTAATTTTGGAAGTGATGTTGGTTTCTTCATATATCAACAAATGTTCTACATACTTTACAACATACTATATATTTCTAATTTTTAATGAATTATTATAATTTTTCAAAAAAGTTGTGATGATAGAGAAAACAACATATCAATTTAATCAACAACTAGATAGTACAAGAATAGGTTTTGAGCTAATTAGTAAAAGGTAACTTTTTTTCCCTACGTTCAAAAACGATTTGCTCTTCATCATGTATACAGTATACTTGTTTGATTTCTTTTAATAACATGTCATGCCTCTTTTTAGGTAATTAATGAATGACCTGAATATATTCCGATTCACAAGTTCCCTGAGAGCATAAAAAAATAGTTAAAGGACGGTGTAATGAAGCGCCTTTCTATACTTTTGAATCTCTAACAATTGATATAGCTCCTGGACATGAGCAAGTTATGTCTGCCATTGGGGTTGAAAACATTGGGAATGCTACTAATTCTCTTCTTTGCTATGTAACTCCAAAGGAGCACCTTGGATCGCTAAATGGAGACGAAGTGAAAGCTGGGCTATAGCTTATAAAATAGCTGAACATGTAAAACTTATTTAGCCAAGGGTCACTCACATGCTTACGCATGGGATGACGCATTAAACAATGAAAGTTTTTATTTCAATGAGGAACAATTTACTTTGTTTTTGGTATCCTTCCATGATGCCAGCAGAAGGTTTAAAAAATAACACGTTTTTTCACCATGGGTGGATCAATTTACTTTGTTTTTGGTATCCTTCCATGATGCTAGCAGAAGGTGTCAAAAATAGCACGTTTTTTCACCATGGGTGGATCAATTTACTTTGTTTTTGGTATCCTTCCATAATGCCAGCAGAAAGTGTCAAAAATAGCATGTTTTTTCACCATGGGTGGATCAATTTACTTTGTTTTTGGTATCCTTCCATGATGCTAGCAGAAGGTATCAAAAATAGAACATTTTTTCACCATGGGTGGATCAATTTACTTTGTTTTTGGTATCCTTCCATGATGCCAACAGAAGGTGTCAAAAATAGCACTTTTTTCATCATGGGTGGACCAATTTACTTTGTTTTTGGTATCCTTCCATGATGCCAGCAGAAGGTGTCAAAAATAGCACGTTTTTTCACCATGGGTGGATAAATTTACTTTGTTTTTGGTATCCTTCCATGATGCCTGCAGACGGTGTCAAAAATAACACGTTTTTTCACCATGTGTAGACCTTAGTTCTGCCCTAAAAAGGTAACAGAAGATGTGCACAAGTAAGCTGAGGCATATAATTATGGTAGTGCAGAAGAAGTTGAACCAGCAGGCATGGATGGCACGAGTGTTGAGCTTCTTGTGGCCAAACATAACTGGCAACGGAGGACAACATGGTAAAGTTGGTGGATAAATATATTTTCCAGCTAACTATATTGCCAAGGAAAAGTTTATTCTTAATTAGAATCAGTACCCAGCATAGGAGAGGTAAAGGTGTCATTTCTCCCTGAAATGTTGACTACCAACAAATTCTGAATATCAGCAAACCTACAGTGATCTGCTCAGTATATTATTCTGTTATGTTCTATAAAAGTACATATGAAAACATATTTGGGTTAATTATAAAAGGAATTTTAACATTATTCGATTTTGTAATGCTAAGTCGCTAACTTAAACTTTAAAGAATGACATTAAAATATTCAACTTTCAATTTTGAACAAAAAAATAACCCAACATTAAATCCTCCGTCAATATAAATGATATGGAAAGTCACGTCAAATTATTACTTTTATCTCGCGGATATCACATATTATATTATGTTATATATAAGTTTTTATGAAGTAAAACATATGAAAAAGTGTATAATTATTGTAGAGTTTATAATATTTGTAATTTTTTAAATAATAAAATTTACGTGTGATATAAATATAATATGTTATAATTACGTGAAAAAATATTAGTATATATTAATAGAGCTTTTA
>JAOTAZ010000218.1:14361856-14373855 GCA_025629785.1 Erythroxylum oxycarpum
AGTAACTGAACAAGCTCACTTTTTCAATTATAAAGATGTTACCCACACTACATGCATACTTAAAACACTCATTTCATACATTAACCTCCGAATATCATCGTAAAACATGTAACACAACTTACTACATTCACTGCCAATTCCTCATCTAATAATTCTAACGTTCAATCAAAGTTCGGGGTCTAACAGAAAGAGCTATGTTAGATTTAGGTACTTCCATAAATGTTATCCCTTACAATGTGTATAAATCTTTGAATGTTAGACCTCTTAAAGAAACTAAAGTAGTGATTCAATTAGCGGATTGCTCAAATTCTTATCTGAAAGGTGTGCTAGAAGACATATTGGTTTAAGTAGGAAACATGCTTTTTCTGGCTGATTTTTATATTTTACAGATAGGCACGGATGATGCATCCTCCTCCACTCCGATTTTTTTCGGAAGGTCGTTTTTGAAAACAACTAGAACCAAAACAAATATCATAATGGATCTTTAACTATGGAATTCGATGGTGACTTAATTAAGTTCAATATTTATAATACCATGAAAATTATTGATGACGAACAATCTATTGTTTCTATGGATTTTATTGATACATGGATGTAGGAGAATTGGAATTAGATAAAGATGACGTGGAATTGATTTTGGTAATGGAAAAGGCATCATAATGGTAGGGAGATGAGGAATCTGCGTTGTTGAGGAAACAAAAGACGTTAACTTCACATGGAGATGAGGAATCTGCGTTGTTGGGAAAACAAAAGACGTTAACTTCACAAGGAGATGAGGAGACATTATTCTTCAATGGACAACTGGAAAACGCATTTCATTGGCAAAATAGGGAAAAAAAAGTTACGTTAGCTAGTGAACCACTAGTTGTATCACGCAAGACGTCATCTGGCTTGGAAACAACCAAACCCCTTCATTAGCTCACATCCATGGAAACGTCCAAAGGAGTAGACAAGTTGCTACCATCATTGACGAACCCACCAACATTGGAATTGAAGAGCTTACCTAGTCGTCTGAAATACATCTTTTTAGGTGAGAAGGATACATTGCCTCTGATTATTTCTAATAAACTTTTAGATGTGCAGGAAAGCCAACTTTTTAACGTTTTGAAGGAGAATAAAGAAACTTTTGGTCGGACGGTAGCTGATTTGAAAGAAATTAGTCCCACCATCTGCATGCACCGAATTTGATGGAAGATGAAGCGAAAGAGGTGAGGCAACCACAACGTCGTCTAAACCTACCCATGATGGAAGTAGTAAAGAAAGAGATTTTGAAGCTTCTTGACACAGGCATCATTAATCCGATTTTGGATACTAAGTGGGTAAGTCCGATCCAGGTAGTACCAAAGAAAACTAGTGTAACGGTAATTGAAAATATCAATGGTGAGTTAATTCCGACTCGTGTTCAAAATGGTTGGAGGGTATGCATAGATTATAGGAAGCTTAATTCAGTTACTAGAAAAGATCACTTTCTGCTTCCATTTATTGATTAGATGCTTGAAAGACTTGTGGGAAAATCTCAATATTGTTGTTTAGATGGCTATTCAGGATATCATCACATTTAGGTGGCACCAAAGGATCAGGAAAAGACCACCTTCACGTGTCCATTTGGCACCTTTGCTTACCGACAAATGCTGTTTGGATTGTGCAACGCACCCGTGACATTCCAACGGTGTATGGTAAGTATTTTCTCCAATCTTGTGGAAAATTGCATGGACATTTTTATGGATGATTTCATGATATATGGGGAATCTTTTGAAACATGCATTATTAACCTTAAAAAAGTGTTGAAACATTGCATTGAAACTAATTTGGTTTTAAATTACGAAAAGTGTCACTTCATAGTTAATCAAGGCATTATTTTGGGTCATACTGTTTCTTCGAAAGGAATTGAAGTCGATAAAGCTAAGATAGATGTTATTCGATCTTTATCTTACCCCGCAAATGTGCAAAAATTTCGTGCTTTTCTTGGTCATGCAGGATTTTATCGGCAATTTATCAAGGACTTCTCCAAAATTGCGCAGTCTATGTATAGATTGCTCCAAAAAGACGAGAAGTTTAATTTTGATGAGCCATGTAGAAGTGCATTTGATGAGCTGAAGAAGCAACTCACTACAACTCCAATAATTCAGCCACCATGATGGGACATGCCCTTCGAATTGATGTGCGATGCGACGGATTATGCAATCGGCGCTGTGCTGGGTCAAACGTGGACAAGGTACCTCATGTTATTTATTATGCTTCTATGACACTTAATGATGCCCAGAGAAATTATTCCACAATGGGTAAGGAGTTTCTAGCGGTTGTCTTTGGGTTGAAAAAGTTTCAGTCATATCTGTTGGGGACAAAGGTGATCATTTACTTCGACCATGCAGCGCTAAAGTATTTGGTAAACAAGAAAGAAGCCAAGCCAAGATTGATTCGATGGATATTACTAATCCAAGAATTCGATGTGGAAATTTGCGACAAGAAAGGAGCAGAAAATTTGGTGGCCGATCACTTAAGCAGGATCTAATCGAGTACCACGCCTGATGCCCTTCACGATAAATTTTCAGATGAGAGCCTTTTTGCAATTCAACAGGTAATCCCTTAATATGTGGACATAGTGAACTTTTTAGTAACTAAGTCTTTACCTAGTGATCTATCTAAAGTTGAGAAAGATAAAATCAAGTGAGAGGCTAGACATTATGTTTCGGATGAACCTCACCTTTGAAAATTTTGTTCTGATTAGATTGTTAGGAGATGCGTCATAGATGATGAAATTTCATCTATTTTACAATTTTGTCATTCATTTGTATGTGGGGGAAATTTCGGTCCCAAAAGAACTGCTCGCAAAATTTAAGAATGTGGACTATTTTAGCCTAAGTTATTTTATGACTCTTACATGTTTTGCAAATCTTGCGATCGTTGTCAAAGAACAAGTAACTTGGGATCAAAGAATCAAATGCCACTGACGAACATTCTGGTATGTGAGATTTTTTATATTTGGAGAATAGATTTTATGGGTCCTTTTCCTTCCTTTTGTGGTAAGAATTACATTTTGTTGGCAGTAGACTACGTTTCAAAATGGGTTGAAGCTAAGGACACTATATCTGATGATGTTAAAATCATAATTGATTTTGTTAAATCAAATATTTTTGTCAGGTTTGGAATGCCCCTCGTGCTATCATTAGCGATCAAAGGACCCATTTTTGCAACAAGATTTTTGAAGCGTTGATGAAAAGATATGGCATTACACACTGAGTCTCTACTGCCTACCATCCACAGACAAGTGGGCAAGCTGAGGTATCCAACAAAGAGATCAAGTCCATACTAGAAAAAAGTGGTAAACCCAAACTGAAAGGATTGGAGCTTTCGACTGGACGATGCCTTATGAGCCTACCGGACTACATACAAAACTCCTATAGGCATGTCACCTTACAGGTTAGTTTTCGGTAAGCCTTGTCATTTACTTGTGGAAATTGAGCATAGAGCTTATTGGGCCGTGAAGCTGTTGAATATGGATCAATTGGAGGCTAGTACTAGTAGGAAGTTGCAATTGCAATAATTAGAAGAGATTCGTAATGAGGTGTATGAAAATTTACAAAGAAAAAACTAAGGCTTTTCATGATAGAATGATTTCTAGGAAATATTTTTCCATCGAACAAAAAGTTCTTCTTTATCGTTCAAAGCTTAAGTTATTTCCAGGAAAATTACGATCTCGATGGCTTGCACCGTTCATTGTTACTATCGTTTTTTCTCATGGTGCGGTAGAAATTCAGAGCGTAGATACCTCTAAGGTATTTAAGGTTAATGGACATTACCTAAAGCCGTATTATGAAAATTCTTCAGTCGAGCGAGTGGATGACATAGAGTTGGTACCTCCAACCTATTTCCAAACTGGTAAGTAACAACACAAGTCCAACTAACGACTTTAAAGAAGCACGTTCGGGACAACCCGTAAATTGTTCAGGTTTGTCTATATTATTTCTTTAATAGTTTTTATTTTCTTTATATTATTTCATTTCGTTAGGAATATCAATTTACAAAATTTTTTATTTGTCTTTTTTTTCTTTTCCTTTTTACATCAATTTAAAATGAAAAATAAAAAATATCAAAAAAATAAAAACAAAAAACAAAATTTTTCCAATTACCACCCATATTTGGCTTCCCCTCCCTTATTTTCCCCTTTGTTTTTCCCCTAAATTCGTTCTCTCCTCCTCCATCTCTAGCTGCCGATACTCCATTCTCACTCACCTTAGTCCTTCAATATCACCTAATCTCCACAACATCACGCATCTCACACATTCCATTCTACACCTCTTTTCTGTTATTGTGGTGTCACATCAATCTCTAATTTTGCAGGTTCTCATACGCGAATTGGAACAATGCCCAGGAAGAAAAGTGATTCCCGAAGGCTTCCCACACCCATAAGATATGATGCTGATGTCTCCTCTAACCCACAGACCACCAAAACCATCCTGCCCTAGCTCCAGCACCAACATTTCTTCACCCAGCCCCACGGACACGACTACGGTCAAGGAGAGGCAATGAGGTGGAAACCCAAAGCAAGTTGAACTTCACAGTGGCGGGCTGCATTTCCTTCATGTTGCCTGAAGATTCCGCCCGATTCCAATAGCTAAGTGCTCGGAAGATTTGTCCATGTAAGTCTATCCTTCCTGATACACTTGAAGCTTTACATGTATATGACTCTTTTATACAATTGATGGGTCCTATTACATAGAGTGCTTTTGCCCGAATAAACTGCCCTGTATATGTTGAATTGACAAGAGAATTTTATAGCACTTTCCAATTTAATTGTGATAAGGATTTTGATATATATACGAAAGAGGCTATTGAATTTAGATTGATAGGAAAGGAATTTGCATGTTCAATTGTTGAATTCAATGTTACCTTGCGATTTCTTTCTACTGCTGAAACTAAACCGAGTTATTTATCAATTCTCAATGTGATTTTCGAGTCGATTTTAATGCTACCGAGTTATGGTGTCAATGGTCTGTTGATACCCATCCGTATAATGCTAGCCTTTCTAAAAGTTCCTTTCTTTGGAATCCTATTTTCAAAATTATCCATAGGTTGTTGGCATTTAATTTTTTTGGTCGAAAGGATGCTATGAGTACTTTGTCGAAGGCCGAATTTTATTTCTTATGGTGCATAGATAGACATATTCTAGTTAACTTGGGTTTTTGGTTTATGACACAATTTCATGATGTTTTGCAAAAGAAATCTAAACCTTTGATTCTTGGGTCCTATATCACACAATTAGCAGTCAATTTGGGTGTGTTAGATCTTGATAACTCTACTATGAATGTGGCTTGTGGTATGGAGCCGTTGGATTTAGATTGTCTATATAGGATGAATATTGTGGATCTTAGTCAAGGTCACCTTACTTTCACCACTCCTAGCCCGACTACCTTTCCAACAACAAGAACTTCAACCGGACAACGCAAGCTGCCACCGGCTGAACCTAGCAACTAGCCACCAGCCGAACCTAGCACACATCTACAACAACACACCGATTTGGACGCTCGTCTCCGTCGGCTTGAAAGGACAATGCACCATTTGGAGAACAATTTGATGGCCTACTGGGAGTACGAAGGATTTCAACCGCCACATCTGTCAACCTTTTGATCTCGGCACCTCCAAATAGAGAAGCTTTCTTTCATCCTTTTTCTTTATCTTTATGTTTCTTTAACATTGAGGGCAATGTTAGTTTAGGTGTGGGGGAAAGATTTGAACTTTTGTTGTGAAAATTTTTTATTTTTGTGTGAAAATTTTTGGCTTTGTATGCGGTTTTTATTGATTTTTGCATATGATTTCGCATGTTGAGCTATAAAACTTTGTCATAGTAGTTTGGATGAGATTGGACATATGCATGAAATTAAATTGGGCTGAGTAAGTTTTAAGATAAAATATGTTGATTGATTACGATAATTGATCTCATAGACTTAGTCAAAATTTTGACATTTAAGTGATGAAGTAAATTGTGAAATTAAGGTGGATTTTTGACTTGAACCTGTGAGTTAAATTTAAGCCTAGATGACATCATCTTTATGTCATGTTATTTGTTTGAATTGTGTGATGCTTCTCTATTCATGTTGCCTTCAGAACTTGTTTGGAACCGGTTTGAATTTGTTTGATCACATGGGATATAAAAATGATTAAGGCCTTCTTTATTTTTACACCCTTAGCTTAAAATTGACCCACCTATTCAATTGCCCTTTGCAAACACTTTTGAGCCTTTATCCTTATTTTTCAATCAATCACCATATTTTAAAACCCAAAAACCCTATTAGCCTTATCCTGTCACAAGTTGAATGAAGCATTGACTAATTTGGGACTTTTGTTTTAATTTTATTCTGAGATACTTTTATAGGTGCTTCTACTTATATGTTTATTGTTTTTCCTTATTCTTAGCGTTATTTGAGAAAAAAAGAAAAAGAAAACAAAAGAAAACAAGAAAAGAAAAAAAGAGAGAAAAATTAGAAAAAGAAATAGTAAAGCATAGTAGCTTGAGTTAGTACGAGTAGTTGTAGTTCTTTTTGTTCATGTTTATCTCAGAATTTTAATTGCATGTCCCTTTTACTTGATGCTTTGTGAATGCTTGTGATGACACCTTTGTCATGTTTTTACCTCACCTATAAACCTAGCCCTATTACAACTATGAACAAAGTTCTTATGATTTATTAGCCTATATGATCTGAATGAATGAGAATTGGTGAAGCTGTAAGCCTATGATAGTGTAACATGATAGAGTGAGATTTGAGAGAAATACTTTACCCACAAACATTTAAGTTTAAGAGTGAAATCTTTTAGAAGAATTCACTTTGATTTCATGTATGCTTTTGAACAAAGATGTCTTACCTTGACTTTGTTTATTTGCATTGGTGAAAAGCGATTATGCAAAGTAAGTCTTATTGGCCCAAGTTAATGGATTGTGTGCATTTGATCTTATGAATGATGAATTGACTGAGTATAGTGGTTTGACATGTTTGCTCGAAGGCGAACAAAGGTTTAGTGTGGGAGAATTTGTTAAGTCATTAAATTACACTTATTTTGGACTTAGTTATCATTAATGTATTAAAATTATTATCTGAAATTAATGGAATTATCTTATAATTGTTTACAGATAGTTTTCAACACCTTAGAGACAAAATGGAATCAAAAAAATGCAAAAGAATGAAGAAAATCCGAAATTACCAAATTGACAGAAATTTAGTGACTAAGCATGGGCACACCTAAGGATGGAATAAATCTGTAGATCAAATTTCAAAAGTGAAAATCAAACTTATCACAATCATTAAAGATTATCTTGCCATCTTTCAAGGAGATTACCCATCGAAAATAAAAGAGTGGATTATCTGGAGAGAATTAAGAAAAGATAAGGAAGAGATAAGCATAAAGAAGAGTTGGTGATTGACGCAGATACATATTAGGTTTTAGAATAGGTTTTCTATGGGGGCTGCTCCCACTTTTTCTTGCATTTGTTCTTTACATTTTCTGCATACTTTCAATTGGTGTTTTCGTATTTTTCATTAAAGAACTAGAGATGGAGACTTATTATCTTGTTATTTCTTTTGTTTTAATTTTGATCATGAGTAGCTAAATCTTTTGTCTTGGTTGAGAGGATCCATGTTATATGTTACTATGGTGAGATGTTTCGGATACTTTTTATGTTGTTAATAAACATTAGATATCTTCAAATCTATTCTTTATAATTAAATTCGTTAGTTTCTAAGTGCGCAACTAGATATTAATTGATTCAATCGCTAAATTAAAAGAATATGACGTTCAATTTCGATGATCATAAGTAGCAATTAGGATTAACTTCTCTACGTTAGAGTCAAAAATTTTAAGAAGATATTCGCTTAATTGATTGCATGTCGTACATGTATTTTGCTTGCTCATTACTTCTCGATTCTTAATGCTATTATTCAATTACACCTATGATCATATCTAGGTTATTGTTTAATAAGAATGCTATGATACATGTTTCTAATCATTACATTTAAAAGAAACTTTCCCCCAGTGAATATTTATTAATGATTGCAATTTTATGTCGAGGATCCA
Organism: Erythroxylum oxycarpum; assembly: GCA_025629785.1. NCBI lineage: Eukaryota > Viridiplantae > Streptophyta > Magnoliopsida > Malpighiales > Erythroxylaceae > Erythroxylum > Erythroxylum oxycarpum. Next base: position 14,369,924 of record JAOTAZ010000218.1, read on the forward strand.
TAATAGCATGATAACATCGATGACCTGAAATCAAGGTATTTTTTCACATTGAATTTTCAGATTTAATTGTTGCTTTCAATTAGTAATTTTCCTCTCAATTTTTATTATTATTGTTGTGAGTAAACAAATCTCCCTTTTATTTTCGTTGTTTGCGCCGTTTGAATTCGTAATTTCATAACCGTAAGATTCTCCGTAGGAACGATATCCACTTACCGCTACTACATTAATTTGTTTTAACAGAAGTGATTTCTTTTATATTTGATTATAGGTGACATCATCACTAATTATATATATGCCCAGTGGTGCATTGACCCCAAGATTTATATTAAAAATAAAAAATGTTTAATTTTTTAAATTTTGGGAGTCAATACACCATTGAGCCCGTGTGAGGTACTAATTGGAGAGTTATTTCTGACAAGCGACCTAGGCATTAGTCATTAGTCATGGCAAGCTATAAATCAGTTACTACCTTATTCTACTGAATTCCACAAAATATTGTTTGAATACCGATCCAGGATTTCACGTTTTCTGACTTCTGAAGGATGGATGACTATCACAAGTATTGGGTGGAAAAGAGTCATTTCTGATGACAAGCTTCCTACTCCTGGGCTTTACAAGTCTTGTGACAAGCTACCTACTCCTAGGCTTTACAAGTCTATGAAAATTTGCGTTTGTGGATCCCACTTTGTTATTCCAGTTCTGCATAGTTCTAAAATTCAACTTTGTTTTCCTGTCTCCTCTTCCAATTTGCCTATGCCTTCCCCATTCAACAGCCACTGGCGATCTTTCACATGAAGTAAGATAAATCTAATTAAGACATTTCTGACGTTGTCTAAAGAATGGTTGACTATCCAACATGTGTGGAATATTTGTATCCACTTGATTTTTTGTTACAGTTGTACATAGTTTTAAAGTTCAATCTTTTAGAGGATTGCACCAAGCAGTGGCAGCGACGACAGTGTGCCTTGAAGAGGAGACTGCATCCCGAACTCTGATGACTGATGTGGTGTCAGCTCTCAGCTCCCTTAGTCCTGATGAGGATGCTACACCTGTTTCTTTGCTGCCTTCACCATGATCAAAATCAAGTGAGAGAAAATGAAGATGAAAAACAGGAAAGCAGTAACGGAAACCATAGAATGGGGTGCAATTTCAAAGCAATTGGCATCAAAGAGTGGAACAACTTTCATTAATGTAAAATTTCTTGATGTTCATATACAGTTGTTAACTGTGCCTCATGAGGAGACGTTTTATTCTTTTACTGCTTGTCAAAAAGACATAAGAAGCACACATGGATCATGAGAAAGTAAAGATCACTTGTACGAGGAGAAGCTAATCTATGACAAATGAAATAACAAATCATTGACTCTCTCTTTCTTTTTCTTTTTTCTTTAACCAAGATTTGAGGCTAAGTACAGTATGGGATATTACAAACATTGTTCTTCGTTATTAGATAGTGGTGACGGTAGTAACACACATTCCTGTACATAGTTCAATTCTTAGTTTCTCCATACGATTTGCCACTCCTCCTTTGTACGACAGGAATCAAAATAGGTTGTAAAATAGATTGACCTTGATCATATAACAGCCTCAAGGGATAACATATAAAGTTTTCGGTATATTAAAGTTTTTATTTATATGATTTATAAAATATGTAAAAATAATAATAATATGTGGGGCTCTTAGATTGCTCTTTTTCTCTGCCAATATGAAGTAACCATCACAACAATTTCTTCCAAGTAAATTAGCCCAACCTTTTCTTCTTTTCATCCATTTTCTCTGCATTATTCGACTTCCATATAACACAATGAACACAGCAATATAACGAGTCGGAGGATCTCAACAACACATTTATGGTGTAATTTGTGTAAAAATTTATAATTTCTTGAATGTCAATATCACTTTAATCTAAAACATAATTAATAGATAAATATAATAATGTACTTTATTATAAAACTTGATTCCTTTTGTGTTGCTTCCTTTGAATAATCTCAAGAAACATTCTAGCCATATAAGTTTCTAATCTCTAACTATGTTCTGACGTACAAGGTGAGACTCTACAAGCACACAGAGGAATACACAAGAAATGCTAGGTTTATAATAAAACTTAACTTTTTAACAATTTGATCGAAATATATTCCTAATTTCAATTAAATATTAATTGGAACTATAATTACTTCTAACTAACAACCAATTTGGCTTAAATAAGATCTAATATCTAATAATTGTCTTTATTTATCAAATATCCCATATTTTATCCTAAATTTTTTCAAACTTTATAATCAAGCCCAATTTAATTAAATTACCTTTTTTTCTTTTCAACTGTTTTATGTGTGCGATCCATTAGGGCTGTCAACATATTGGCAATTAATATAAATCGCGGCCCTAAATTATATCTAGGATCATATAAATTAATCTTGTTTAATTTATTTTTAATTCTCTAACTAAATAATTTTTATATATAGATTAAGATTGCCTTTAGTTAGTATTAAGAATGCCAAAATAATTTTGACTAACCTTTTTTTTGTATACTTTCTATATAATTTAATTCTTTTATCATATAATATTTTGATTAGATATAAAGTATGAAATGTCTACACTATTTAAATCCAATCATATTAATTCTCTATCATTAATAACTGATCCTTTTAAAGATATTTGAAAATTATTTTTAAAATATCATACCACTTTGGCCGCAGATTTCTAAATCAATACTAATAGAGAAAAATGAAACATTCTCCCTCATTACTTTAGGGAAACAAATAATATATTAATCACTTAACTATCTCAATATAGTTTATCTTATATCCAATGACTAGTAAGCTATTTTTGAATAAGATAGGTCATAAGTTGCATCTAAATATAGCAATCTCTATATGATATATTTTAGAGATCTCAAGTCAAACGATTACTTATGTAATCATCTTAATGAGAATTCCTATACACGTATAATTAATATTCCAAATATAATTCTCATATTTAGTTAGTTTAGTGAACTTGTTTTCTAACAAGTACCTACAAATTTATTTAAATATGTCCATACTTTAGTTAATGAGAATCGACTACTTTTTTCATAAGGAAGAAACATAAAATGATCTAATCTTTTTATTATATTAATGTATAGTCTTAATTAAGCAATAACTAAAAATATATAAAGGCATGTACTTTATCTTATACGTTAATCAATTAAATAACACTACAATAAAACATACTATTAGCTACGAATTTTTTGGTGACGATTTGGAAACTGTGTCGACATGTCGACTTTTGACGATGATTTATACATTCGTCACAAAAATTCGAGGTTTTGTCGATGTTTTAAAGTATTGTTGCTAAATGAATTTCTTTTGCAACGATTTTCGTGAATCGTAAGGGAAAGCACATTTTTTGCGATGATTTTTGTATTTTGTCACCAATGATCGAGCGTTTAGCCACGATAATTTCAAACGTCGCAAAAAAAACTTACTTTTTGCGATGAAATATATAATTCGTCACCAAAGTAGGACTTTTGGTGACAAAATATGAAAATCGTCACCAAAAGTAGATATTAAAGAATTTAAAATTAATAATGTTAATGTTAATTTGATATTTGTTTTAATGGTAAGTGTACTTAATAATCCTAAGGTTAATTATAATTAACATATATATATAATTTTTCATATTATTTCATTTGCCTTCTTTACAAATTTGTTTAAATATTTAGTTAATGCATTAAAACTCTACAAATTATCTTTTTAGATATAAATAGGTAAACATACCTAAAATTTTAATATTAATAAGATAAAATATAATAAATTTAAGTTGAGTGCTAGTCTTAAATATAAAATTGTAAAATGTTTTCAAAGTTTTAAACATATTGTTGAAAAATACATGCATAGTTGCTAATTTAAATATTGGAAAGTAAATATTTTTTGGATATAAAAAGAGAAACATAC
>JAOTAZ010000218.1:14394006-14415718 GCA_025629785.1 Erythroxylum oxycarpum
ACAACCTTCCTAACCACCCAAAACAACTTAATACAACATAACATCTCATCCATTAGCTTCTAATTCATCATTTACCACTCATCAATCAATCAAAGAAGCAACATACCCATATAGTCAAAGCACAACTTCATGCAGTTGATGCACAAACATCACAAATAATGCATTTAAGTAACAATTTATGTCATAAAACACAATCTTACCTATTTAGCTTTCACTCCTTCAATTTTCTGCATTTTTCATTTTACCACCATACACGACATCCTCATCTTAAAGGTGCCAAGCTTAGGTTGTTTTTGTGAACAAAAAGGAGAGCAAGCATGGAGAAGAAAGTAGTCAAGATGAGCAAACCAAGTCAATAAGAAGGGAGGGAGAAGAAGCTACGAAGATGGAGAGGAAAAAGGCAAGTTAAAACACCCAAAACCCTTTTTACAAGGAAAGTGCCATGAAAGACTTGCCAAGGTTAGGATATTTATAAAACTTAAGCATAAGACTAAGTAGGCAAGTGACATGTGTCACTTGCCACTTGTCTTATTTATAAACCCTCATGAATTCATTCCCAAACAACAATTTCAATTTCTCTTCCAATTTCCAATGGCTCATATCAAAAATTTCCAAAATCATATATCTAATTTTTTTCAGTGCCATTGGACAGTAAGTTCCAGTACCGGAAACCAATCAGTCCGCCACTTGGTGATTTTTTCGGTCTGAAAATTTTCTAGAAAAATTTCCAAAATTTCCTCAAAATGGAAAACACATAAAAATTCACTCCAATTTACATTTTCACGCACAAAATCATATTTTTCACAATAAACACATTTATACACAAATACCGGGAAATGTCATGAATGCATGTACAATCATTTTTCATATGCAAAAATTTCCATTCATAAAGATATAAAGGCCAAACTATGCCTGATCATGCCAAGATTAGTTTACACACTTATAACCAGTCCCAAATTACTATTTTACCCTTCCTATCGATGATGGGATGTTACACTCGGTCACAACAAAATAACAAATGAAAAGTGAGTCTCATGTGCATTACATGTTCATAATGCGATTGATAAGTGTATCGAATGTGAATAATGTGAATGTGAAATAATGTGAAATGTGAAATAATGTGAGATGTGCAAATTATATGTTATGTGACTGGGTGAGCCATCGATGATGGTCACTCACTGAGTTCGCAAAACTCACCCAAAATTTGCAATTATTTTTCAAGATTTGAAGAATACCCTGTTCAATAAACGGGAGTATAATTACTGCATACAAGGGAAAGCTAGAAGTCGGGATCAGTTCGCATCTGCCTTGTGTCTTTTTCTTTTCGCACTGAATTGTATTTTTCCGAAAAGTAGTGTAATTAGTGTATTTGAATATATTTTGATGTGTATAACTTACCGATTGAAAAAATGTTTGTAAAAGAGATTGATCATAGTGTAATGTGATTTGTTTTTGGATTGTGCAAATCAAAATTTTAGTTTTTTTAAAACAAAAAATTGGCAACTTCTATAAATGAAAATGTTTCTGAATAAAAGTGGGCCCAAAGTTATAATTATTGATTTTCACGTATGCTTGAAAAAAATAAAAAAGTTTTATACTAAGTTTTTGACGAACTAAGTGATGTAGCACGCCACCCTCGCGGGACACGGACTCAGATATCACCATCGTTGTCGGGTTCGGGTCTTGCGGGAGTGGGATGTTACAAAACTAGTACCTTTTGTTTATAACAAGCAAACAACTAGTCCCATAACATGCCCCATGATGTCACAACTCCCACAACCACAAATGAGAAGAATGAAAATATAAAAAGTTATTAAAAATGATTTTACATGTTCATACAATAAAAATCAAAGTAGTTATTTTCTTCATAGGATAATAGTTCAAGGTTGCTATAAGCTTACTACAATAGATGAGCTCCTGGAAATGTAACTAAAATCAAAAGATTGACTCGAAGGACCACACAAGGAACTGTAATTGACAAAATGCTCTCGGAAGGCACAATATGGCCATACGAGAAGAAATGAAGCTTAACATGTGATCTCTCATGAAAGTCACTCCTTTATTTCTTCTATAGGTTGTAGGGTTTCCCCAAGCTTGTATAATTGCATAAGCTTCACTAATAATCTGCAGAAGTTAAATGAAATTCACCATTTGGGATATCATCATCTAGAGGCAGTGATTGAATATGGGCACACTTTAACAAAGTAGCTATATGATAGAGTCAACTTGTATGCATTTTGAATGTGAACGAACATTTGTTTGAAGTATACAAATTTTACGAATTCCTGAAAAGTGAAATGTGAAAAGTATTCTCAATAAAACTCAATCAACTAGAAAAAAACATAAACAATTAGCAGAGAAAAAAATAGAGAGATCACAATTACATTATACATGTGATATAAAGAGAAACATAACAAGATTCAAATTTGTACTATATAGTATAGAAAAATCGATGTGTAGAATAGAAATATAAAGTAAGAAACGACATTTAATGCTATTAGAAACAACATTAAGAATATTCAAAGATTAATGCTAAGCATAAATAGAATACTTGAAGTCCCGTAAGAATAGAAGACGTGCATGTATATTCAATCAACAAATATTTCTATATCAATGATCTACGAAAACAATTTCAAACTTACACAAAGATTTGTGTCTTTTTGAGTAGAGTGATACTCATTTATAAATGGAGAGTCAACATATCTAGAAACTACTCAGCTATACAAGGGAATACATCCTAAAAGAAAAAGCTACAGATTATAAACTAAAAAAGATAGCTTATAAGACTCAAGAATGGGTTGCAGAAATAAAATTAGTTTATCTTAAGTTGCAATGTTGAAAAGGAACACCACAAGTAAATTTGTACCTATTTTGGTCCTTAATTTTGAGCAAAGTTAGACTAATAAGTTGACAGATTTTTCTTCCACAGTAAATTCCAAGATGCATCAATGGTATTGTTGTATGTGCTTGTTGAGTGAATATCTATGTATAGTTGCACGTGCTTGTTGAGTGTTAGTATGTAGAATATGTAATGTGTTTTCATTTTACATGCAAATTATGTGCCATGCTCGGTACTTCTTTAATTGGAAGTTCTGTTAAATACTAGCCCCTTGCTTTATAATATATTGTGTTCTACTACACGTCAAAAAATATCTCTTCTGACTTGTTCATTGCTTGGTATGCTTCTTTAGAAGCCTCCTATCTAGTTGAGATATCCACTGGAGATTATGTTAATCATGACTTTATCTAAATATCTAACACTTGTCTATGCATTTTGCCTACACGTCCTTTTGCTGAAAATGGAGCACAACAATTGTAGCTGCTCCCCATTCCCACATTAGCATATCAACTTTGTTAAGTTAGATATTCTTTCCAAATTCTCTGGCACTAATACTGTCACCATAAGCTAGTAATTTAATCACGTCTTGATTATATAACACGTTTAGGCGATTTCACTTTTACATATTTATATAAGTTTGTTCCTGGATATTCTATTCTCTACCACCAAAAGTCTAGCAACTAACCAAGAAGAAGAAGAATTACCTGTAGATTTGTTAAATAAATAGCACTAAACACATTATTTGCAAACTTGTTTAAAATTTTTCAATGAATAAAAAGCAGTTGCAAAATCTTCAATCTACTAATCTAAATTGTTTAACTAGTATCTAGTTTAGGATTAATGATGCCATAATAGGATGCACTTATCCAAAAGTTCCATACAGAGAATGAAGAAAGTAACACAAAATAGAGACTCTTAATCTATACAGGAATGACGATATCGAAGTAACAAACGATCATGTAATCAGAAATCAACATGTAGTAGGTTTTTAAGATCAAAGAACAGTGGAATTGCTTTAGTTGAGTTCCAAGAACAACAGATAATCCTTTTTTTTTAACACAATAGAGAATTAGAAAGAAAAATAACAAGAACTTGTAATTGCGCGTTAATAGAAGTTGATAAGGTTTTTTTTTTTTACATATTTCAAAATACAAATAAAAAGAGGTCAGAAAAGAGCGCACCTCATATGAAATTTCATTGACGAAATGAGTGATCTAAATAGCAAAATCTTGAAAATTCCTTGTTCACTGATGAAGGTACCAAAGGCAAATCATGTTAGAAAATTTAACGTCGATTTAGTTGTCACATTTGCAAACTTATCTTCTAGTTTCTTTCTCAGGAAAATAAGAAACTCTATCAGCTAAATCCTAACTGGGGATACCATTGGGTTACTTTTACATGTGCGCCTCTAGTATAAATTCAACTAGGACATGTGTTTGGAGTTTGGAGTAACCTTGACCATATAGGCTTTTGTTTTCAGTTGACTTTAATTATTGAAATGTAAAAATAATTCTTTAAAAATAAATAATACAAACAATATTATATTCACTTAATACTTATAATCCTCAAATTATTCTCATGATTAATTATGATATTAGATATTATAACTATATCAATTGTAGTTTGTAAATAAATATTAAAACTATAGCAGTAATTCCAAACATTGCATATATAAGATTTTATTGCAACATCAACAAGTCAAAATATTGCATACATAAGATTTTATTACGACATTTTTTGCCTTTTCTTATATATAGCAACAAATTATTTTTTCCGTTGCTTTTTAATATTATTAAAGGCAACATTTTAAAAATTGTAGCATTATATTAATTTTGAACTACACCTTTTTAAAATGTTGCAAACATATCATTGCCTAAAGTCTTTTTGCCATAGTGATGAAATTTTTCTTCATGGCCTATGGGATTGACATATAAGAAATAGTTAAGAATGATCTCATATATTAATAAAACTATAGTGAAATATGAGGTACTTATTTACGTTTTTTAACAAAAGAGTGGGTATGGTGATATCAATAAGTGATTGATTTCCTTGAATATAAGAAGGTGCATGTTTTTTTTATGCTCTATGTAAAATCAATTCAATAAAGTGTATTAATGTGTAATGATCATGACTTACGGCATTCATTTAAAGTCATATGTGAGGGTACTGGTTAAGTTAGAGAGAGTAAAATAAGCATGTTAGCAAACCAATGCGAATTGTTTCACATGAGACATAAGAAGTCCAATTCTAATATACACACATGACTCACTAGTATCATAAATAGCTTGAAAGGTATTGGTAATACCTATATTGATGTTAATTATGAGAAAATTACTTAACTCCTAACCAAAATTATGAGAGGAATAGGAAAGATATCATTCAAGAAGTTAAAAATTTGTACACCTTACTACTTGAAAAGTTGATTGAATCAATAAACCACAACCTTTAATAAACTACCAATTATGAGTCAAATAGGTAAGTAAGCCAAAAGTTCATTTATAGGTAAGAATTGGTAACTTTGTAAAAGGCTTTTACAAATTTTATGTAATGATTTATTTTCTCTATCTAGAGTGAAAGTTAGGTGAAAAACATTATGCATTTGTCATTATAAACAACTATAGTAGATTTACATAAATATTATTTCTTACAAGCAAATATAGACCTTTTAATATGTTTATTAAGTATGTTAAAGAGAGTTCAAACTGAAAATAAAGTCTCCATTACATTCGTCAAGAGTTATCATAGTAAAAAACAATAGAAGGAAAAGCTTAAAATTTATATAAAGATAATTTTACCTTTGTATTCTTAGTTCATCAAATCCCTTAATAAAATATAAGTTTTGAGAAAAAATATGATATTAAAAGAGATAATTAGAATCATAACCATTGATTATAACTTCCCAAAATAATTTTTAGTGAAAACCATAAAACTCGTATGTCACATTTCTAATAGGGTCTTAGGATGGTCATCGAATAAAACTCCATATGGATTTTGACATGAAAATTTATTATGTAATGTTTAATTGCAAATGTTACATCTTGAACACCAAAGACAACCTAATTAAAATTAACTCTAATGACAATCAAAGCATCTTCCTAGTCTGTACATTAATTAATATAGCACATAATTTTTGATAGAGAAAAAATTCTATCAATGAGGAGCCAATGCATGTTATCTATTTTACGAAACTAATCACAAATATTTTAAAAGGAATATCATGATTATAATCTTGTGTGAATTTTAAAGAAATTGGATTAGTTGTACCTTAATGAACAAGAAGATTTACATTAGGAGACATCATAAGAGCAAATTAAAAAAATACTATTAGATTAAATGGCAAAAAAAAGGAAAATTTTTAAAGTACGAAAATACAAAAAGATCCATGGTTGAAATAATATTTGATATTATGCTTAAAAGGGTAACAAGAGATTTTTTCAATCGCTAACCACTTTAGTGCAACAACTCAAGGCATAATAGCAACTCTTCGTAGCATTGAAGGAACATTATAATGTTTGAATTTTAAAAGAAAATTAAAGAATAGATATAAGTCAAGAAAGTGTTAATCTCTATTTTCTAATATTATTTCTTTATTATTATGACTAATTTGATTGAAATTATGGAAATTAAATATTTTATTCATATAAATTTATGAGGTATTTGCATAATTACTTCAAGGTCCCTTTTTGTAAGTATCTAGTTCACCCCTTTGTAAAAACAATCATAATTCAAGCTGTCTTACAATGAATATCACAATGTTTTCCAATTGAATCCTCAATATGGTACTTTATGGTTTCTTTGAGTTTTTAGTCTCAGTCCAATAATGGTATAATTTTGCAATGCTTTGCATAGTTCATTTTTACTTGTATAATCAAGTTTTTTCATATACTAAGGTACAAGGGCTCTATTAATTTGTTTAGTAATTTCAAATTTTGGGAAACCCTTCAATCCAGAAGTAACAATAATAGATTTGAAGTTAAAAAAAATCTGTACAAATAGATGGTACATAAAAAATATCCATCCACCTAAGAACCGTGAATTCCGAAATCCTTCTATATACGGAAAGCTCGTCAAATCCCTTTATGGGACTAAAGCAAAAACAACTCAAGAGAAAGGCAGCTTAAAGGAATTTGGAATCAATTGTGTTTTCTTCTATTCACAGAGAGTATTTAAACACTCCAGGAGATTACATGATACATTTGAAAATACAACGAATAAATTGAGACTCCTTGATCTACTCCTACATCTTAGCAATAACAACCGTATAAAATATTTACATAATAATTATTGACAAAGTCAAAGATGATATGATGGTTATGAGCTGGTGCTATTACGCCCCCTCAAGTTGGGGATAAAATCAGCAAGTCCTAATTTCACCAGATTGCGGATAAAGGCAGCTCGGGGAAGGGGCTTGGTGAGCATATCAGCAACTTGATCCGCTGAATGTAGATGTTTGACTTTGATTGTTCCATTCTGAACTTGTTCCCGAACAAAGTGAAAGTCGATGGCAACATGTTTCATTCGACTATGAAATACTGGATTAGCACAAATGTATGTAGTTCCAACATTATCACAAAGAACCGTTGGGACCGACGATAATTTGAAGGAAAGCTCATGCAACAAATGTTGGATCCAGTTCGTTTCAGAGACAGCAGCGGCGACAGCCCTGTATTCAGCTTCCGTCGAAGAGCGAGAAACCGACCGTTGTTTTTTCGATGTCCATGAGATCGGAGTACTCCCAAGGTATATGACATAGCCAGTGGTTGATGTTCTGTCTATAGGATCCCCAGCCCAGTCTGAATCCGAATAAGTTACTAACACCGTATTTGTTTCACGTGAGATCCGTAACCCAGTAGTAGAAGACTGCTGAAGGTAGCGGACAACCCTTTTTGCAGCTCGCCAGTGTGTAGAGCTTGGGTTGTGCATGAACTGTGATAATCTGTTAACAGCAAAGGCAATGTCTGGTCGTGTAAAGGCTAGGTAGTGCAACTTACCAATGACACGACGGAAAACGGAGACGTCAACGTCAGTGGCGGATGATGCAGGTGAGAGATCGGACGACGGACTCATCGGGGTGGGCATGCCGTTGCACTCTAGCATATTCAATTCATCAAGAAGATCCATTACATATTTCTGCTGAGATAGAAACATACCAGAGGCATCATATGAAACTTCAATGCCCAAAAAATAGTGAAGAAGGCTGAGATCTTTAAGTGAAAATTGGGCAGAAAGAGCAGTAATAATTCGGCGAACACCATGAGTGTTATTTCCAGTGATAAGAATGTCATCGACGTAGATGAGCACATAAACAAGTAGGCCGGATTTGTTTAAAATGAAGAGGGACGAATCCGACTTGGCCGTAACAAATCCCGATTGTACCAGAAAACTCCTAATCGCATTGTACCATGCACGGGGGGCTTGTCGTAACCCGTAAATGGCTTTATGTAATTTACAGACATACTCGGGGTGCTCTGCCGATGCATACCCGGGAGGTTGTCGCATATAGACCTCTTCGTCTAGACGGCCTTGCAAAAATACATTATTCACATCAAGTTGATGAACCTGCCAAGAAAGCTGTGTAGCAATTGTTAGAACTAGGCGAACGGTGACAGGTTTGACAACCGGACTAAAGGTGGAATGAAAGTCAATTCCCGGCCTTTGAGTGAACCCCTTTGCAACCAATCGGGCCTTGTACCTGTCAATTGAACCATCAGCAGTATATTTGATTCTAAATAGCCACTTACAGTCAACAATGTTCTTAGAGGTATCGAGAGGGACAAGACTCCACGTGTGATTTCGTAACAGCGCATCATACTCGGCTTGCATTGCAAGCTGCCAATGGGGAAGTTTCTGTGCTTGTTTATAGGTTCGAGGGACATACGTGGGGGATTGGGGGGTGGTAACATGATATTGCTTGGGTTTGAGGCTATTAGTTTGGGATCGTGTGACCATTCGATGAGTCAACGTGGGGTTAGGGGCAGCAGTTTGTCGAGACCGTTCGGGGAAAGTGACTGGTAAAGTTGTGTTGGATAGGTTTAGGTCAGGTTGTGAGGGATGGCTGGTGGCTGGTGCATCAGATTGGGTGATGGGTATTGACAAGGATGGGTCAATAGGTAAGGGGACGTGGGGAAGGCTGTGATTGCGTCGGTGGTAGATATTGGTGTAGGGCTGTGATAAGGAGGGAGGCCGTGTATTATGGTTGGATGTGAAGTGAGAGGATGTACCTGAACCGCCGGTGGGCGCTGTTGAAGAGGGAGTAGGGGAGAGCCGAATCTGCAAGTAATTAGGAAGTTCAAAACAGTGTTGAGGAGTCTCAACAGTAGGATGTGGAGTGTTTATGACTTTATTTTCCTAATCAATAAACGTTAGGTTTCCCTTGAATTGAAAATTTGATTTTGCACATGGAAATTCAGACTCATAAAAAACGACATCCCGACTCATATACACTTTGTTAGTGGCAAAATCAAGACATTGATGTGAATGAAATTTAGTGGAGAAGCCGAGATATAGACACGGTTTAGACCTTGGTTCTAATTTGTTTTTCGCATAAGGCTTCAACCATGGGTAACAGAGACAGCCAAAAGTTTTAATGTTGTGGTGACTCGGTTTTCTTGTGAATAAAATCTCATAAGGGTTTCGATCACCTAGTGTCCTAGTTGGTAGACGATTAATTAGATAGACAGCTTGGGTGCACGCAAAAGACCAGAATTGAGAGGGTAAGGAGGCTTGGTGCATTAACGTCTTTGCGGTTTCTAAGATGTGACGATGTCGGCGTTCAACTAGGGCAACACGTTGTGGTGTGTAAGGGGGGGACACTAAGTGTTCAATACCTTTATCGGCTAAGTATTTATCAAGACCTTGATACTCACCACCGCCATCAGTGTATAAAGTTAAAAGTTTAGTATCAAATTGACGTTCAAGCAACGGATGTAGATGTTTAAATATTGTGAAAACCTCATCCTTCGTTTTGAGAGTGTAAATCCACATATATTTTGAAAAATGATCAACGAACAAGACATAATAACGTTTATTATCAATGGATAAAACCGGGGAAGGTCCCCAAAGATCACTGTAAAGTACTTGCAGAGGAGATTTTGTTTGCAAAGTATTTTCAGAAAACGGTAACCTGTGTGCTTTATTGAGATTGCAGGAATGACATATAGATAATTTGGAATTATTTAACGGAATTTGAAAGTGAGTAAAAACTTGATTTAAGGTTCGATGATTGGGATGTCCCAATCGCCGATGCCACAGGTCACGGGAAACAGCCATCCGACAGTTAGGAAAAGTTTTGAGTTCCGTCGGTGGCCAATGATAGAGCCGTCCACTACTTCCTCCTTGAACCAGCGGCGCCCCCGTGGTCAGATCCTTCACAACATAAGAAAACGGGAAAAATTCAATAGATTTGTTATTGTCTCGACAAAATTGAGATACGGAAATAAGGTTGTTTGTTACGGCAGGGGAACATAGGGCATTCTTTAAGGTAAATTGACAAGGAGATGCATTTAGATTGATGTTACCGGTGTGTGAAATCTGAACAGTGTCGCCATTACCCATCACGATATCATCTGAGCCATTGTAGTCCTGCAAGGTGCTAAATTGATCAGTGTCGGAAACAATGTGATGTGTGGCGCCTGTATCAATTATCCAATTGTCCTGCTGTTTCCCAGAATAACCAGCATAGTTTGCTCGTGCTTGCATATGGTTGTGTGACTGGCTACGACACACACGAGCGGAATGACCAGGTCTTTCACACAACTGACATCGAAGCCCTGAATCATTGTTGGAATTCGGTTGAGAATTGTGGCGACGCTGTCGCCCTTGCTGGTTGCGCCATTGAGTGTTATTATTGGTCCCTGAATTGATGTTGTACCGCCGATACTGATTGGTGGAGGGACTGTTTCGGTTGCTGTTGCGTGTTGGCTGCTGTTGTTGTTGCGCAACAGCCGCAGTGATGGGTTGCAGAGGTGGGTTACGAGATTCCTCATGCTTCAAGAAAAGTTCGTGATCGACAAGCTTCTCATACAATTCTTCATAAGAAATGATTGAGTCCCTGGAGCGAATTGCAGCTGAGATCTCACGGAATTCAGTGCCTAGACCACTGAGAATTTTGACGATTAACTCGTCATTAGAAATTGGCACCCCGGCAGTGGCAAGTTCATCAGCAACCGTACGTATATCCCGAAGATATGAGGCAACGGATTGAGAATCTTTCCGAAGACGGGCTAATTGATCACGGAGGCTGAAGATTCGCGTCTGTGATTTGTTAGCAAATGCGGTGTGTAGCGCTGTCCAGGCAGTGTGGGCGTTTGGTGCACTGGCAACTGAGGAGGCTAGGGTTGGGTCGACAGAGACCATGAGTGCATTCACGATCAGTTGATCCTGTCTGAACCATGATTGGTAGGCTGGGTTTTGGATAGTGGTGTTGTTTTCGGTTATAGTTTTGCCAGGGGCTTCGGTTGAGCCGTCGAGGTAGCCGACCAAGTCATGGCCGTTGAGCAGCGAGGTGATTTGTGCTTTCCAGGTGGCAAAGTTTTGTGATCCGGTAAGCTTAATGGGGAGCTGAGTGCCGGGATTGAATTGAACGATGGTGGTGACAGTGGTGTTGTCAGCATTAACAAGGTTGGTTGTGCGAGCCATTTGGAGCTGAAGGTAAGCTAGGGACTGGCTGGAAAGAAAAAAAAAAACTCGGTAGAGTTTTTAGGCTCTGATACCATAAAGGAATTTGGAATCAATTGTGTTTTCTTCTATTCACAGAGAGTATTTAAACACTCCAGGAGATTACATGATACATTTGAAAATACAACGAATAAATTGAGACTCCTTGATCTACTCCTACATCTTAGCAATAACAACCGTATAAAATATTTACATAATAATTATTGACAAAGTCAAAGATGATATGATAGTTATGAGCTGGTGCTATTACAGCTCTGATTTTAAAGGCCTTGAAGCATCAACGGGTTGCATTGAGCTGCAAATATAGTAGGAAAAATCAGAAATAAAAGCCGTGGAAAATAGAAGTTCTATTATTACCAACTTTAAAGAGACAAGAAAGAAGCCAGGAACCAGCTAAACAGGGATTTTTAAGTGATCCCGACTACAAGTCTAGGCTTCCTAGTGTAACTGGGATGATACTCTCATCTACTTCCGCTTGATAGGAAAATGGCAGCTCTGATTTCACTGCCGCAAGTAATGAATGGAAATCGTCATGTCCTGCTGGCTTCAAGAACGTTAGCACATTATCACCACTTTCAATGTGCAAACACTGCATTTTCCTCCTCTGCATCTCATCCTTCACTCTCTGAAAGAAGAAAAAGGATAGAATTCCTCAATGAGGATTCACTCACTTCACCATGAATGGCATTAAAGAAGACGACATAATTATAGCCAAAGTGACAAGAAACATGTAGCATCATAAGAAATTTTAGAACCCCACCATTTTTTCCTTTTCAAAACCACTTCCATAATTAACAACTTAAGAAATTTAGCTACGTGACAACTTATTGAAGGTAACATTACCCGCCAGTTTGCCTTCGGAAATCAAATAACATTCTGGTAATTCACATCCCAGTTATTTCTTATCCTAATTCCCTCACCATGAAAAGAGTCTAGCTTGGTCATGTGTCTGATGGGACTTTGTTTCGTTTACAGCCTAGTTGATATTCTTTATGTAAACTCTCTCCAGAGGAAGCTTTTCGACGAATCTGATCATCTTTCACTATATACGCCAACATTTTAATTCCGTGAAGTCAAATTTGACCAATAGAACTGTATATAAAGAAGCATCTGCTTCTGTAGAACCTAGGCCCGATATGTTGACCATAATCTGTTTGAACACAGCCCACGCATAACTAATAACACAAAGAAAACATACTCAATGCAAATGCTGCAATAATTTGGACTGGATCATGAGATGAATGCAAAGACCTAAAGAAATAAACTACAAAGTATAGAATCAAGGAAACAACTTTCAAGTTTTTGATCATGTCAGTGATTACACAAGTCTTCTCGTTATTCAAAAACACATCAAGGCTCACAGACCAGGAGCACAGATGTAGTATTATTTGACAGTGATAGGAAATCACAGCAGCATTGCCAAAGTTCAACCACTCTATGACTCTTTATAATTATCTATTCCTATTCCAAACTAGACAGTTTAGAAGCAATTGACAGCCGTCAGTTAACCTAAATATAATTTTCACAATAAACAACATCAACTAGCTTCTAGCACCCGAAATGCCAAAACAAGACTCAAGTAACAGACAAAACAAATCACAGAAACAAACCTGCAACAACCTCGAGTCAAAATTGGGCAATCCAAGTTGTTCAACAGTAAGAGAACCAAAGAAATTCCCCAAAAGGGCAGCATCAGAAACAGCCAATCCCTGAACCAAACCAGCCACGAGCCCACCCAAGAAACTATCTCCTGCACCAGTAGGATCCTCTTGATTAGCCAGAAACGGAGATATTTCCATCTCACCGTCTCTCCAATAAAGCTTGCAACCCTCTTCTCCATTAGTCACCACCACACAACACCACTTTCTCACCTCCTCCAAGTCCATAAACACCGCCTCATCCGAAGAAGCCTTCAACACCCCTATTCGTTTCATCAATGGATAGAACCTCGTTTCACGTAAATTAACCAGCTTTACAGTCCCATCAACATCATCAAACTCTCTAATCAAAGATTGAATATCAATCAACACCACCTCGCAAATATCGAGCATGTTCTCAAGCGTCTCGGGAGATATCTCCCCGCCAACACCAACCGCCATACCGTACTCGAACCTCGTTTTGGGTAGATCCGATGGCGCAATAGCGTCACATGCGCAGACCCGTTTGAGGACCCGATCTCCTTGGCCATCTTCGTGCATGCCGTCATCAAAATAGGCATGAAAGACCGTAGTTTTGGAAGTGGGTATCACAATTGGGGCTAGATTGATTTGGTATCTGAAATCTTGACCCACTTTGGAGACCAAATCGCAGGAAATGGATAAGCCGTTAAGAACCCGGTAAATAAAGGAGGAGGCGCCTCCGAGAGACTCGCCCTTGACAGCGTCGTTGTGAATCAAAATGTCATGGCAGTAGTTGCCTACAACCAAAACACGGCGGCTTGGAGGTTGGTGCTGGGTTTTTCTTACCATTGTAAAGAAGCAGCTGTCTTCAAATGAATATTGAGGTCAAGAGTAAAAGAGGACTAAAATGAATGACATAATACAAAAGCCAAAGACCGACAGAGTAAAAGCAAGCCCAGGGAGAGAGAGAGCGATATTTGAAAAAGGCTTGAGAGTTTTCGAAAGCGACAGAAAGAGAGATTGTTTGCATATATATATGACGAAGGAAATGAGTAGCAGAGAAGCCAAGGCCAAATGCCGTAAAGGAGATGAAACTCTCTGCCGTTGAGACAGGCAAGCGACGGATCGTTCGGACCGCCGCACGTGTGCGTGTTGGATTAATTTGTTAAGCAAAAGAAACGGCAATGATAATGTTCTCCTTGGGAGAAACAAAAAATAAGTAATGTGTGTACAAGGTGGTTAAAATATAGTAAGATTGACAACAACACTAATAATTTAGCCAAGCCTAATAGATGGAGGCATCGAGAGGGACACAGGGTAGCATACGAAAACGGAAATAGAAGAATTGATTCCTTTAAAACTACCTTATTCTATTCTCTCACATTGATGCTTATGGATGGATGGATGGATGGATGGAGATGGTACAGAGTGACACACGAAAATGGGAAAAGGAGAATTGATCCCCTTGAAACCACCCTACTCTACTCTCTCACATTAATGCAGGAGCATAGTAGACAGACTCTAATGTACTCACAGCTTGAAAACATACTATTTAATGGATAGATGGATGGAGAGGAGCACAGGTGGCACACAGAAACGAGAATAGCCACCCTGTGCCCAGTTTTAAGACTTCGTCAAAAGTGCTTAATGGCTACTGCCCCACGTACCACCTGCCTTTTTAGTTCCAAGAGTTGAGTCGCTATATGTGTGGTTATGAAGTCAAAGCACATTTCTTTCATCCATAGTCGAGATTCCTTCTGATAGCCATGCTAAGGAAAACTGTTGGATCCCGAACTTTTCGTAAAAGATTAGAACTATGGAATAAGACATTTTGGTGATTAGTTACGAGTAAAGAATAAATGAATGAAACTTCTTGAACCAAGAATTTATAGATAAGAGTAAAGTAGGGAATAAGAAATGGGGATAGATTCATGTTTTGCTATGGTGTTTTGGTGGATAAGAGAGTTTTTCAATAAAAAGAATTAAGGTGAAAGTGATAAGTGAAATGAAAGCAAAAGTGAATTTGAATTTGCGTAGTAAATTGATGAGAAATGTGTATTTATTTGTATGTTCTGTTACCAGTGTTCATGATTAGTCATGGATTATAATTTTCTTTACGGAGGACATTGATCTGAAATGAAGTTAAGAATGAAGAGTGTATAGAGTAGAAAAAGGTGATCTTGGTATGAGTTATATTAAGGAAAGAATTTGAAAGAAATTAGTAGGTGATCTGGAAAATGTTCACTGAATATGCTTCAGTTTTTTAGCCACAACGTTTTCTTTAGTTGTCCAAACGAGATAATTCTTAATTTGGATTAAACTAGAAATATATGACTACATTTTGTATAAAGACATCGAATTTCAATTCTATCTCTAAGAATCTCAAAGGTTGACATGAAGTTAAGAAATTGGTGTAGTATGTTGAATGAAAAATTCATCTTCGGACTTTAGGGGCAAAATTGGGATTGATATAAATAGATTTTGGCAAAATTGTCTTCTAAAAGTTATAGATCTTTCTTTTATCTTTCCAACGGTATGTAGCATAAAAATTTTAGACATTTGAGCTGAAAGTTATGCCCTTTTGATTACTTCAGCCCGAGACTTCGTCTTAGTTTGACTTTTTTTGTCTCATGTTTGACCGTCTTATGTTTGACTTTTTGCATCTCAGTTTGACTGTCTCATTTTGCTTTTGTCTCAAAATGACGTCATCATCGTTAGTATGACATCAGCATCGTCTCAGTTTTGTTCTGTCTCATTTTGCTTCCGTCTCCGAATGACGTCATCATCGTCTTAGTATGACGTCAGCATTGTCTCATGTTTGACTTTTTCCGTCTCAGTTACTATTCAATGTCACCTTCTGTTCCATTTTCTACCCTTTAAATGATGGAGTCTTGAGGTCTTCATAAGAGTTGTAGCTCTTGAAATTCTCTTTCTAACCATATAAAGAACTCCTTAATCTGATATCTGTAAGGAAAGTTATGGCAATTTTTCCAACCATAAATCGTCTGATGACGTCATCATCGTCTCAAAATGACATCATCATCGTCTGCTTTTGTTTTGACCCCTCAGATGAAAGAATTGGCCTTTGAGGCCTTCATAAAAGTTGTAGATCTTGAAATTCTTTTTCCAACAAGCTAAAGAACACCTCAATCCAAAATTTCTACAAAATGTTATGGTTATTTTCCCGAAATAGGTCCAGTATGATTGAGTTCATAAACATTGTTATTTCTTTTGACCATAACTTCTTCTCTAGACCTCCAAATGGCCTGATTCTTGAACCATTGGTTTTGTAAGACATTAATCTACATCTCAACCAAGAATCATAGCTGTCTGAAATGAACGGAGAAAGATTTAATGAAAAGAGTGGGACGGGTACTTCGGTATTTTGATGATTTCTAGAGTTCTACTAATCCAAATGAGATTAGAATTGTGTCAGAAATGTGCTAGCTCGTTCTATCTATGGACCTTCCAGACCATTCTGATATGCTTATATGCTCGTGATATGTTTGACATGATAGATGCATACATGATTTGTACTATTGAAAATTTTTTACAAATTGAGAATTTCATGAAATAAGGTTTTATGATTCTTAAATGTGAAATTACTATGGTTTCGAAAATGTTCAATCGAAATAAGCTTTATAAATGGTTTTGCTTGTTATCCGTTATAAACCTGTTACCCACGAGCTTTCAAACTCAACCCCCTTTCTTCTCCTATTCAGGTAATAAAGAAGAGATCAAGTGGTCAAGAGCATAAGGATATTACTACAAATTCTACATATCTTGGAATTTAAGTTATTTCTGTAAAATACAAGGATTAGTCACATTTCATAGAGTATTAGTTCATGTAACTTTTGTATTTTTTTGAGATTTTGGGTTATTGTTGTATTGTGGCTTGGAATGCCTTCAGAGCTTGTAAAACTCTATTCTTTTGATGTTAAGGAATTATGAATTATGTATGGACGATGATGAGTGGAAATATGAATTTGTATATGGATGAGGTTGAGTTGAAATTAGGTATGCTTGAGTAAGTTAATGATTTAGGATGATGAATTGTTGTCACATATATAAGTGAGATGTGTTATGGAAAATGGGAAAAAAAAAAGAAATGGCATGATGCTTTAAGCTTCATAATTTCTTTGGATTACGCTCACGTTTGTATGACAAGCAATAGTACGCATACGGTTTATGGTAAACGGGACCCAACATGTTTGATATCAGAGCAAGAAGAGATTACAAGGAACCACGCTCAAGTATATGATGGTATTTTGTCAAGAGGTTGGGTTCCGAAAACGGGATTCAACAATGCACTTGCAGTTCACCTACAAATAATCCGAAATTATTTTGTAGCATCTAGTAGTTAATTCAAATCCGCATTCGTTATCAATCAAAATGTTGAAAACTAGTGTGAATTCACAAAAATTCTCCTATTCGACAGCTTTGGAAGATTGACTTCTGTTTCTTCTATTTCTCTTCCGAAGACAACATTTCTTTTCAATATTCAAAAGGTATTTATGGATCCTATGTAACTTCTTAGATTCGTGTTTCACAAATTTTCAACCTTTAAAAAGAACTATATAATGTGTGAGTATATGGATATTGCTAAATTGATTATAAAGATTCTTGATATTCAATAAAATTTGAATCGATTATTGAATCCAATGTTGTTTTGTAAAAGACCATTACCTAATATGTATATGTCATTCTTACTTACTACCCCAAAAAAAAAAAAGTCTTCTAGTTATTTGGTCTATGAACGTAGGATTTTATAATCAAATGATGACTAATTTTGTATGTATTTGTTTGAAGTAGAAGAGGTTATTATTATTATTTTTTTATAAAACTCTTTTCAAGTGAGAAGAAAATTTTTGTAGATTGTTATATCAATCTCTTCTTATGTAAAATGAATGCGTTGGATTCTTAGCTGAGAGTTCATATTATTGATTTCTTTTTATTTATAGCAAGTTAGTAGCATTATGTTCCATCATGAGGGAGGGTCTTAGAATATTAAAGTAATTTTTGATTTACTGGATCAATACCAATTAACTATATATAGTATTGTATTCAAACATCAACAAATTAACCAACTGGCTTTTATTGATCACTCCACACTAAGGTGGTAGATACGAAATACTATATTTTGTTTGCCGTACCTATCCACTTCACACTTATTTATTGAACATGAAGACCATAATCTTTTTGTTTTTTTGTTTTTTTCCTTTGACGCACACTCTACCTAAATATTATTTCTGCACCAATTTTTTATTTCACTTTGTTGGAACAAAGCAACTCCTAAACAGGAAACTGAAACGAAAATCAGACACGTATTAAAATGCCTTGAGGCCACTGAAAAATAGAGAAGCAAAAGCTTCCATTTCATGCCTTGGCATAGCCAACCCAATCTCAACGCCTCCTTTTCCATCTCTACTCTCATACAAAGAAATGGAGCCAGTCCTATCTATGGATATGATCTCCACTTTCTTTGGTCTTCCCCACCCAAAGTCGTTCCCATAAACTTTTAACTGAGGCGAGCCAGCAACACCAATATGCTCTACTCCACGCTCAGAATTCTTCATTTCTAGTATCTTTTCCTCAGCTCCTTCAAATAGATTCTTCTTTAATCCCTTTATAATGCCACTGATTTTCTCAGCCACAACAAACAATCCATTGGCCTCCATAAACACTCTTGCAGATTCCATCATTTCATGGTAAAAAATACAGTTTCCAAAATAATTCCCTGGAAGAGGAGGATCTATAAGCCCCCTATAGTCCACTGCTATCGCAAAATCAACCTTCCTGTTTCTGTCTCCTCCTCGAGCTTTCATTCGGCAAACCAGTACATACGAACATGTAACCACGAAAGCAGACAAGTGAAGCTGATTGCTCATCTGTTGGGATGCGAATGTTTTCTTCAAGTTATTTATGTTTTCCCGAGTCAAGTGAAATGTGGCTCGTACAACGTTTGGTATAGTGCACAAGCCAGGAATCAATTTCAAGCTTGACTTGGAATTGGTTATGGCCTCCCATTGTTGAAGGAACAACTTCTCAAGGCCATAAGGGTCTTCAATTAAGGTGCGATCAAAAGATGGAACTAGCTCTTGAAGCAATTGGAATTGGGATTTCTCATTTCCATCGCAATGTTTGTATACGTAGCTCCATGCTCTCATGAACATAGCCAAGCTTTTTCCATCAAAACCTGCATGGTGCATGGTGTATCCAATCGAAAACCCATTGTTGGGAAACAAGGTAATTTGTGCAGCAAGTACAGACGCATCAGTATCGGTTATTGACAATTTGGGTACATATGGATGTGACTCCTTGGCGTCACGGACGTCGTCAGTGGATAAATAGTTAAAGTCAGCGTCGGACTCGGCGATGGTGAGTGTAATGCCGTCATTAGGGTTGTAGAAGATAATGGGTTTGTTTGACTCTGCATGCCTCCTGATGCGTCCTGCAAGAGGAAGGTAATGAAAGAGAACAAGAGAAAGGGAATGTTTGAGTTTGGGAAGGATAGTAGAGTAGAATAAGATAGGTTCTAAATCAGTGACTTCATAGAACAATATGCCATCTACCGATGGAAAATTGAGCCAGAAAACGTCAAAAAAAGTAAGAGGGAGAGAGAACTCTTTTGAGGCAGGAAATGGTGAAACTTGGCATGTCTCAACAATGTTGACTGAGTTATTGAATGCCATGATAGAACTTAGAAGAGGAAGGGAAAGAATGTGTTAAGAGTATGTGGCTTTCTGCGATATGTATGTGTTGGTCATGATACTTGGATTATATATAGCCAAATTTGCGGCTGACGTCGTGTCTTTTCACGTTTCGTTTCCTCCATAAATTATAAACATTATAACTTTTCTTCCATTATTAATTACCTTATGATGACTTTGCATTTAGCTTCAAATTAATCCCCTTTTATTTTTGATTTAATTTTTGTGGTTGGTGAATAGTTAAATCTTGACCACGGGTTCGTTTAAAATTCTCTTTGTCACTTTGAGACTGACGCATTAACTTTGATGGTGTATATTGATTAGCTACAAAATCACATACCTATATTGAAGAGATATTTTATGATTTAATAAAAAAATAAATAAGTAATATACAAGTCTCCAACCTCTTGTATACCTAAATTGATGAGAAATCTTATTATTTAGTAAAAAATTAATAGGTAATATACAAGTCTCCAGCCTCTTACGAAGTTGGACCGAATCTGCTCTATTATATTCCTAGTACGAAGTTGTCGTTTCTTGAGATTCATTGGTTATTCCACAAACAATGACCACTAAAACAGGGGACGGTCATTTTCTTCCCTGTGGAGTCGTGGGATAAGGAGAAATACTGTTGCCGGAACATTTAATTTGAACATCGAGACTCCACTTTCTGTCGGGTTCATGGAATTGCCTTGGAAAGCAAACAAAGCTTTCGTACTTAATAATCAATGTAAGGAACTGCTGAATTGTTAAACTTTTGGAAAAGTCTAAAGTCAAGATCATATAAATATTCATAATATTTGTCCCCACCGTACAAAGACTTTGGTTTATTGAAAGTGTTAGCACAGACAAAACAAAATCGAACTAAAACTAATAAAAATAAAATTTAAGTTAAGAACTTATAAATCAGAAAAATAAAATGAGTTTTGATACCTAATATTGTCAATTACACGTTTGATGGGTATATAATATAAACGCAGTGGCTTCTAATATAGTTTAGGCCATTCTATATCATACATTGTTAATTTATGCCCTTGCAGCCAATCAATTAAATGCAAATTAATGCATGATATTATTTTAATTCATGAAAGGATTTTTATCTATCTTTATGTATTAATTTAATTAATATTTTATATTTTAAAACTAAAGGTAAAATCTTTAGAATAATTATTATGTAATTGAAATTATGGTGAGATCATAATTACAAGATTCAATTTACACTTATGTATTATTCCTAAATGTTTCTGATTATAGTTTTATCAGGACGAGATATTGTTCAAACGATAAAACTAGCACACATTATGTTTTTTTTCTTATAAAGAAAATAACTAATCTTATAAATGAAAGTATAGAAATACTTAAAGGTATGTTTAGAAGTTTAGGATGGAATAGAATGGAATGACAATTAACGGAACAGAAAGGAATGGAGTGGAATGGAATGGATCACTCCATTGTTTCGAAGTTTAAATAAAATAAGAGAGAGACTCCTTTGACTATTATTTGGAAGTGATACTAAAAATGAATGGAATGGAATGACTTGTAATATTTTTTCTAAAATTACCCTTATAATAAAATATGCATAGTTTCTATGAAACTATTTTAGTAACCCCAAAGCATTTCAAATTATAGGATGCCCATAATATAGTTTTGTCATTTTCCTATATAAGCAATCAACTTTCTTGTTCTTTTTCATTAACCCTCATCGTATTGTAATCTTCGTTAGGCATTTATTCATGTGTCTTGTTATGGTTGATAATCATTCTTGGTTGTAAATCTATTTCTATATTTTGCAGGAGAAACACAATGGACGTAGTAACATGTAGCCGCGTAGGTATTTGCTGGACTGGGATTGTAATTTCATTAATTTT
>JAOTAZ010000218.1:14444643-14456095 GCA_025629785.1 Erythroxylum oxycarpum
CCATTTGATCATTAAAACCCAACTAACCAACTAACATATTAAATCTCATTTACTCATACTACCTAACTCATTAATGTTATCTTGTTCAATTAATATCATACTTAATTCATGCTACTTACCTTAATCAATGTCATATAGAGACAAACCTTACCTTACTTCCTACCTGATACATGTTCAAAAAAATTGGTTTGTAATTATTCTTTAGCATTTCTATTTTTTGCTTTGGGTATGAAGTTAGGGGAAGAAGAAATCAAAAAGATAAAAAATAATATAATAAAGAAGTCAAAAAGGTAGAAATTTTTAATAAAAAAGTCAATTAAATATGTAGTTTTTATCTTTTTATTTATAAGCTTTTATTTAAAAAAATCATGGGCTTAAATAATAGTAGTCTTAATAAAAATATGTAGGCTCAGATTTTATTTTTTATTTGATATCTTAATATATTTATAATTTTTTATTATTTTTGTCAACAATTAAATGAATGGAAGCAAAATTTTAATTTTTTATAAATTAAAAAATTTTAAATGTAGTGGGCCAAGTGGCCGTCTTTGGCTGCTATGTGACTGAGAAGGATGGGTGTTCTATTGTGTGAAAGATAGGTACAAAAGTTATCTAACAAAAACCAAACTTCCGTTTACCTATTTTGAACGTGTGCGGAATAGGTAAAGACGGGGGCTATCATCTTGAGTCATTCCCCCATGTCAACAAATTCTTAATTTACGGGATGGTTATTCCGCTTTCTAACCAAACAAATATTACTTAATACGTAGCAGTAATGGGTAATAGAAATGCTATTTCCTCGACCAAACAGATTGTATATGTTAAATATTACGCTTTACGAATCTGTCCAACTTCTAAACGCCCCCTGTCTATAGCTTGATACTTTATATTTGATGGTGCATAAAGATTATAATTTCAAAGCAGAGTCTTTCCGGTCTAAAAGTCCTACAAAGCCTTGTCTATCATTTAGACATCGCAAGCCTCATGGGCGACTATAGAATGTGCGCGTGTTTCATCCGAAGGTTCAAGGTTTGGGAGGCGGGTCCTCCGCCGGACGTCAGAGAAGCGTTCAAGGACTACGCTAAAGGTGGTCCCATCATGACGGCGGAGCAGCTCCGTCGGTTCTTACTGGAGAGTCAGGGTGACGCCGGGACTGATGCAGAGAAGATCGTTGAACACATTCTGCGGAAGAGACATCATGTCACTAAGTTTGCTAGGAACGGTCTTAGTCTTGATGATTTCTATTTTTATTTGTTCTCTGCAGATCTCAACCCTCCTCTTCAGAACCAGGTATTTGACTTTCTAGCTTGATCGACTCTTGGATTTGTTATTTTTAACATTATATTGTAGTAGCTGTTGCCTTCTGTCACTCTGCTAGGCATCAGTGGTAAGTTTGTGCTCTTTTATAAGCAGAAGCCTGAGCTAGTAAACGTTGGGCTCAAGTTTCTTTACTATAGCACGCTTCAGGGGATTTAGGCCCCCATTAGAAGGTATTGATTGTGAAAGTAAATAGTAAATGGATCTTTTTAACCCTTAATGATGTTTTCGCGTTTCAACTTTGGTCTATTGTTCTTTTCGGTCGTACCGCAATTTTAGAGTGAATATTGATAGTAACCGGATGAAGTAGAGCTCACAGCTTTTATCTTTCAGTCAAAGGATCAGCAGCATTCCCAAGTTTTGGCGTTGGAGTGATCTCTAGCATATTACAAGTCGATGAAATGATAGTGCCCATAAACTTGCTGCAATAACTAGCACATTTGAGTTTGACAGCGGCTTCAGCAATCAAGGAATTAACTATTTAATCAGTTTATGAGTTCCTTAGATTTTTATTGATTTAAAACATTCCCGTCGAGCATTCTCAAAATTATATACAATCCTTCACCCTCTGCATCTGTGAAGATTATTTCCTTGAAAAGTGGCCAAACTCTGATGACTGAAGCCTTCTTATTCTCTGGATGTATCCAAGTGGTTTCCAACATTGAAGTTGTTTTCCTTTCAGGTTCACCACGATATGACAAAGCCATTGTGCCATTATTTCATATATACAGGTCACAATTCATACCTAACAGGAAACCAACTCAACAGTGACTGTAGTGTTAGTCCAATTATGAAGGCGTTGAAGAGAGGTGTCAGAGTGATAGAACTTGATTTATGGCCCAACTCAGACGAGGTACATGTAAAACATGGAAGGTACGCCAATTTTGTTCTTCTATAACGACTCTAGATTCTTAGAGTAGGATATGTGAAGGAGTGCAGATTTCATCCTCTTTTGCCATATATATGCTCTGTTCATTTCTAATTTCTTGCATTTTAATTTTTTACTTTTCTCTGTTCCTAACCTGAAATACGTGAGACGCGCTCTTTCAACTTCAGGACCTTGACAACTCCTGTGGAACTCCTTACATGCTTGAAAATCATAGACCAATATGCCTTCTTTTCATCGCCATATCCTGTCATAATAACTCTTGAAGACCACCTTACCCCAGAACTTCAAGTTAAAGTAGCTCAGGTGATATTTAATTTTACCTCAATGAACGAAAGCCAACACTTTTTACTCCTGCAGTCGCTTTACACTGACCAAAATGCCGTTTTTCTTGTTAGATGATCACCGAAACATTTGGAAACAAACTGTATCGTCCTGAATGTGAATGTTTGGAAGATTTACCTTCACCAGAAGATTTGAAGTATAGGATAATTATTTCTACCAAGCCTCCAAAAGAGTATAAGAAGACTGAAGTTGGTAAAAGCAAAGGAAGTAAATCAGAAAAAGATTCCGTCGTTGATTCCTGGGAAAAGGATCAGGAGCCATTACATATCACAGGCGATCAATATATTGATAATTTGGTCGGTTAATTTATGCAAACTTATTATGTAACGGCCAAGGTGTTGATTTCCAAAATTTTTGCTTCTATTCCTTGCAGAGTAGTAGTGATACAGATGAAGAGAGCGATGAAGAGCTGCGAGAATCACAGTATAAGCGTCTAATTACCATTCATGCTGGAAAACCCAAGGGTGGGTTAAAGGAAGCACTTAAAGTTGAACCCAATAGAGTTAGACGCCTCAGTTTGAATGAATTAGCACTAGAAAAGGCAACAGAGCATCATGGGAAAGATGTTATCAAGTAAACAGCCATATCACCAACTTCGAATGCAATATCGTCCCGTATTTTCTTGACATAAAACAAAAGGTTTGCTTCCAATTTCCGTCTGCAGATTTACCCGGAAAAATATTTTAAGAGTGTATCCTAAAGGTGTGCGGTTTGACTCTTCTAACTACAAGCCTCAGCTTGGCTGGATGCATGGAGCTCAAATGGTCGCTTTCAACATGCAGGTTAGGATTCTTCATTTTCTGAAAATTGATCATAAAGGATAATTTGCTTTTTTCTTTCATTCACTAACTCGCTGGACAGGGATTGAATGCCCAGTTTGCTTTTGTATAACTTGTCTTAGAGAAATAGGAGAAAGGGTATCTTCACCACATTTCGGTTTGCTAG
This sequence comes from Erythroxylum oxycarpum, assembly GCA_025629785.1. Lineage (NCBI taxonomy): Eukaryota > Viridiplantae > Streptophyta > Magnoliopsida > Malpighiales > Erythroxylaceae > Erythroxylum > Erythroxylum oxycarpum. The sequence continues at coordinate 14,448,137 of JAOTAZ010000218.1, forward strand.
CTTAAAGAAATGGAATTTTGTAAGTCAGGTAGTAGACTATAGTTGTCAAACTTAAGTTTGGAAAGACGCATGAATTACTGCATCTTACATTGATATAGAGGCACTTTCATGGCTTGAAAGATGTTGATTTTTTTTTTCATTCAGAAAAAAGGCCAGTGGGTTGAAGATCTTAATGTTTAAGGCCAATTGAGTTCTACTATAAATACACTAAACACTCTTAAACTTTAATTTAAAAATTGAACTTGCAATTTTTAGTTAAAGATATTCTAAGTTTTAAATTTGCAAATGCAGTATGAGTTTAATTAATTAGACATTCCCCAAAATCCTAGTCTAATGAACTTGTATCAAAATAGTTTTTACAAAATTTTTAATATATTCATAGGTTTAGATAAAACTTAAAGATTGAAGCATTAAATATATTTTTACAAAAAATCTAAAAAGATTATTTTTCCTTTTTATTATAATAATCCAGTTATTGCTATAGGATCTGAATCCACCTCTTGTCAAAATTCTTCGGACAGCAAACTTTAGTAAGACCAGTTGAACAAAACATTAATGTCCACCCTCTTCACTCACACTTTGACTTTCTTGGATACTCTCACTTCTCTGCTCTACAGTCTACACCCTATTGGTTTGTATTACCATCGTGCAAGAGCTAGCGTAGTATATGCAGGCTAATTAAGCGACTAAGTTTAAGACACTGATGTCGTAGCGGGAGTCGATGCTCCCTTAAGGGCTGCTACTGGAACTAACAGAAGAAATATGCATGCTTAATCTTGCTTCCTTCCTGTAAATAATGACATACTGAAGTCGTGGAGTAACAAAATAAATGCGGTGGATCAACCACTCTTGAGGCCTTCTTCTGTCGTAATATCATCTGCAGGGATATGGAAGATCTCTTTGGTTGATGCATGGAATGTTTAGGGCCAATGGCGGTTGCGGGTACGTGAGGAAACCTGACTTTCTGATGAATGACGAAACATATAATCCTAAAGACAATTTTCCAGTGAGGACAACTTTAAAGGTAATCTTGTCCACCACCAATTGTTCTCCTCTTCTCTTTTCAGGTTTAGACAGCACTAAATACGCTTTCTCGACAGGTCAAAGTATACATGGGAGACGGATGGAATTTGGATTTTAAACGAACACATTTTGACTTGTGTTCCCCACCGGATTTCTACACCAAGGTAAAATTGGGCTTTGTTGTGGATTGTGTTCTTTTCATAGTATTTAGTAGTCGGTGGAATTTGCATGAACTCAAAGAAGGTCACCTTCACTTGGCAGGTAGCCATAGCAGGAGTACGTGGTGATGTAAAAAAGATGAAGACAAGGGTAATAGATGACAACTGGACACCTGTATGGGGTGAAGAGTTCACGTTTCCGCTGTCAGTTCCGGAGCTGGCTTTACTTAGAATCGAAGTTCACGAGCACGACATAACTGACTCAGATGATTTTGGTGGACAAACATGTTTGCCTGTCTCGGAACTAAGACAAGGCATTCGAGCTGTTCCTCTTTTTAGTCGCAAGGGAGAGAAGTACAACTCAGTAAGGCTTCTGATGCGTTTCCTTTTTGTATGAAGCATTATTAACTTACCATTGACATCATGTTCTTGGATTCTTACAAGTATGCATTCTTCCGTTTTTATGTTATGGGATCAAAAATTAATTTTGAGAACGTAGTTCAGTTGTATTCGCACTTGTGAGAATTGTGGCCCGTAGATATTGAATATCAAAAGGCAACGATTGCATAACTAACTATCAATGGAGAATCATGGCAATCACTTTTGACTTAAATACATTTAATTATACTATAATCAATACAACAAAATTAACATTTGACAACCTAAAAAATGTCGCCTATAGTTTTTAGCTACGTTTTCATTTTGTCGTCCAAAACATTGGCAAATCCTCGTAAATGAAAGCTATGAGTGACATTTTAAGAAATTGCACCAATAGATTTTAGCTATGCTTTTTTTTGGTAGTTAAATTCTATTAGTTACCTTTCCAGAATCACAGCTAAAGGTTTTTAGCTACCTTTTTTGAAATGTAGGTAAATGTTTTTAGTTATGTTTCTAAAAACATAGGTAAATATTTTTAGCTATATTTTAACCAAATGTTATACAATTTTGGAATAAATTAGTTATTACATTTTTAATCCATATTATTGTATATAATGTATAGATATATTTTTTATTGTTAATTTATTATACAAAAAATTGTACAAAAATAATTGATAATTTGAAGCATTGCATATTAAAAGTATAATATCATTAAATTATACTAACAAAACGAAATTCTAATTTCTATACAAGATTTTCATTAAAACTTCAATAATTCTTATAGATAAAAAAATAAATACAAGGACCAGTTTATAAATTATAAATGCTGAGATTATAAAAAATTTATAACATAACTGCAATGATAAGCTAGGTTTGTCCATGTTGATGAACCTATAATAATCTAAAACGCTTAGTTAAAATAGACTTAAAATATTGTGATTATTGAAACAATGTTTTTTAGTTAAAGCAAACATCATACGACTTTACCATTTACAACCTAATCACTCAATAGTTACTTCTTCATCAATTCTGTAATCCGAGAAAAAAAATATTAAATTTGAATTGTAACACAAACATAAATTGAAAGAAAAAAGTATAAGAGATGTAACTAATAACAGTCACTTTCATCTTTATTGTTATCATAATCTGGGCCAAGTATTTTTCTGAGTAACTTATCATGTTTGACCAATTTTGCTCAAGTATATTGTAATTCAACCTTAAGCATCTTATTTTCCTATTGAAGTTATTAAATGATTGTTTTCTGTAAAGAGGTTGAAACATTTGACTCATAATGTGTACCAAGCACGGTATTGCAAATGTCTTCTACATTGATTTCATTTCCCTCATACATTGATTTCTGTAACAACTCTTGCATCTTATTTTAAAATTTAAAAACAAAACCAATATTCAATCCAAATATTTTTTTTTGGTAAATTATTCAATCCAAATATTAGTATTTGCTATTACATTAGTAAATGATCTTAAATATTAAACAAAATTTTATACTTATATAGTTATTTTTCGCTTCTTCTGACATCAACCCTTTACCTTCCTTAGGTTAAGTGACTTTGTATAGTGCGATTATATCATACTCTTATTCATGTAGTTCCTTCTCACTACATTTTATGAAAGAAAAATACAAGGTATAATAAATAATATATTGTTTATTGATTTAATTATAAGTTGTAAACAAAGATCTTACATATTCATTTTAGACGACTACCAATGATTTGCCTTATCACAATTTTCCTAAATAAAGAAAAAAGATTAGGTAATCATTAAATCATCTAACAAGATTAATAAAAGCAAACATGAAGGAAAAGAAAACAAACCTAAACTTTGAGGTCTACACAATAGTCACATAAATTATTCCAATTTTCTGGAGACATTCATTTGGGAAGATGTCATCGTGCCTTCACATTAAAAGGAAAATATTTATAATATTGACGTAACTTATAATGATGATCCTTGGTCCTTTTTTTCAATAATATAGTCACGAAATGTGAAACATTAGGGTTCTCTTAGGTATATAACTATATTATGTCCTGTTTACTGAATTAAATTGTGGATGGTTACTCATCCGTGTCCAGTCATATGCCCTAAAGAAGCCTCTAACCAACCATGTCCTATCTCCAAAAGAAAGAGAGGTAAAATAAGATCAACAAGCATATGGGGTTCCAAAACTCCCTATGGTTTTCATTAATAGCCAGGTAGTGATGACAATGTTCGTTACAATATAAAAGTCGACTGAATTGGAGTCAAAATGACATTGCTTTTGTTAATTAATTTTTTAAGTCATTCAATAAAAAGATATCAGCTTAGCAATCTTATAAGGAATTCAATCAACAGCTAAGAAGTTACATGCATTCAACATAATAAAAACTTTGGCATACATTAGTTAGATGCTATCAGTAGCCAAAAATGTATGCCAAATAATTCATCTGCAAAAGCAACCAATTTAGATCGAGCATACTAAGATATATCATTTACTTTATATCACATTAGCCTATAAAACAAGAATTAATAAGGCATCTGCTCTATAAATTGCAATTCGAAACAAGACAATACAAAAATTAAGACAAAGTGTGTTAAAAGGGCCACATCAGCAATCTGAAGCCTAATGCTAAATTCATGTTTTGAGTTTATCATATCAAGGTTTTGGAGAAATAACTCCATTTAAGGTCAACAAGGACTTAGAATGGAGAAATTTACATAAATGCTTGTTATTTGAATATACCAGTTAAATAAACATGTAACTGGCCATCAACGAAAAGTCGATTTAAGTATAGCATTAGGGGTAGAGTTTTTACAACTGACGATTATGAAGTTTGTAGAGAGAAGAAGAAAATTTTCTAGGATATGTCAACTTATATTATTAGAAGCTTAATTGCTTCTATTTCTACGATACACTCCATACTCTGCTTTACAACTGATTACAAGTATTCTGATTAATTCTACAGCTAATAAACAAAATGCTAATTATAATTTACAAGTCTTCCTATTACTATTAGTCTTTTTGCGGTAACTGCTACTCCTTTTACAATCCCCCTCAAGATGAACATGATTATTAGTCAAATTCATCTTGCTAAGTAGTAGATTAAATTGTGTGGGATACAAGGCCTTTGTAAACAAATTTGCAAATTGTTCATTTGTCCTTATTAATTTTGGTTTAATCAGGCCACCTGCTATCTTTTCCCTTATGAAAGGACAATCCATTTTTATGTGGTGTGTCCTGTCATGAAGCACTAGATTTTTGGAAATGTGTATAGCAGACATATTGTCACAATAGAGGACAGTGGGATGTTTAGGTTGAATGCAAAAATCTCTTAAAAGATGAGTCAGCCATATGATCGATTTCACAAGTTGTGGAAGCAATCTCTCTATACTCTGCTTCAGTATAACTCCTGGAAATTATGTTTTGCTTCTTGGATTTTGAACTAATAAGAGAATCTCCAATGAATATACAATGACAGTAAGTGATTTCCTTGTTTCAATGCATCCTCCCCAATCACTATCATAATAACCTGTCAATCCCAATTGAGATCATGCTTACATAAAAAGTCCTTGCTCAGGTCTACCTTTCAAATATTTCAGAACTTTAAATGCAGTATTGAGATGAACATCTACTGGTTTATCCATGTGCTGAGTTAAGACATGCACAACATAGCTAAGATCAAACCTCGTTAATTTTAGATACATAAGCTTTCCAGCCAACTGCCTGTACACAGTCGCATCTTTCAATACACTTTCTTCCTAATTTTTGATTCACTATTACTGGAATAGAACTAGGCTTTGTTTCAAGCTGTCCAAATTCTTCTAGCAGTTCTAGGTTATACTTTCTTTAGCAAAGTGAAATTCCTTCTTCATTTTTGTTAACCTTTATGCTTGGAAAATACCTTATGTCTCCAAGATCCTTCAACTTGAAATGCGTCTTCAACATTAGCTTGAGTGAATTTATTTGCTCTAGATTTGAGCTCGTTATAACAATATCATCAAATAGACTAGGAGAGCTATTAAACCGTCTTCAGTCTACTTAGTAAACAACGAATAATTTGACCTTGATTGCTGGAAATTATTATCTAACAAGCATTTTGTAAATCTCTCATTCCACTGTCATGATGCTTGTTTAAGTCCATATAAGGATTTGTAGGAAAAGACAATTTTGAGACCTTGAATCAATTTTCCTTTTGGTAGGAACGAGATTAGAGGCAAAACACAAACAACTGACAACTTTAAAGTGAGTATAAGATGGTGTTTTCTGGAAAAGAATTTCATAAGGACTACGGTTTTTCAGTATGGAAGTTGGGAGTCAATTGATGACGTGAGTGGTAGTAAAAACAACATCTCCCCAGAATTGAAAAGGAAGATTGGCTTGAAAAAGCAATGCTCTAGCCACACTTATAAGATGCTGATGTTTTCTCTTGGCTACACCATTCTATTGAGGGTATAAGGACATGTGGTCTGATGTATGATCCCATTAGCTGAATAGAAAGATGGGAGTTTAAATTCAAGGTCATTATCAGATTTAATCGCGTTGATAGAGTTCTGAAATTGAGTATGTATTAAAAGATTGTAAAAGCTGTATTGATCTTCTATTGGTTGTGTGTATTTAAACACAAAACATAGTACAATGGTTTACATTTGAATTTCAAGAATAGAAAGAATCTCCACTATCTACTCCTAGAATTAGGCAGCTAACGTACAGAATATATTTACAGTCTAAATGAATTTACCAAGTCAACAATGCTGTAAATCTGCTGTACTATTAAGTAACACCTCTAAGTAAGGATAGCAATTGCATCCGAAAGGCTTGAGATGATCAGAGGATGGTTATTTGTTATGCAGAAGCTCATAAGGTGTTTTGATGTTTGTGATAGGGCTAGGTAAGTGATTTATGAGATAACTAGCTGTGATACCATGTAAAATCTTAGATAAAATACGAGAAAATGTTTTTGTATTTTCTTGAAGATTGATATACAGTAAAGTGTGTATATTTATACACACTTTTGTAGTTGGAATATTCCTATATTTTGCTACAACAGAAAGAATAATAATTACTGATTGTTTGTTATAACATATTTCCTTCTAGAATATGTATTGGAGCTCTGCTGATGTGGATTGATTTTGTGGGCTGAGCATTTGTCTGATGGGCTTGAGTGTATTCCCTACAGGGGTTTCTTTAGCAGGTTCCTTTACAAGCTTGCGCACATGGCATGTTCCAAGAAAAGATATAAGATAGTTGAATGAACAAAACTGAACGGAAAGTGGGGTGGAGGCAGGAGTCATTCGATACCGAAGCATATGACAGATGAGATGAGTAGCCACTCCTACACAAAACTGGGCTTAAATATCCTCTCTTCTTATTTTTGTGGTCCGAAATACTTTGTGTCTATGGTGAAATCTTTGCAGATGTTAAGGGAATATAAAGAGTAACAATCCTTTTGATAGTTTTTCTTGTTTTATTAATACGTATGTATGAATTTGTAAATCGTAGAGGACTGTAGTATACGAGAAGAATGAAGTGATTTTTATTTACTCTCTTTTCTGTATTTATACACTTGGCTGTCAACATTGTTAACAGACTTTACAAAGACTTAACTTCTAACTGTTTCTAACTCCTTTTTGTTCTTGATTTACAAGATCTAAGACACCAACAGTTTTTAGAGGTCACTCTGTGATCCTGAATTGAAATGATACGTGAATATAAGAAAATTTTTCAGAGCATTGACAAATGTAAATCCTTTAAGTAATCAAACCCTTAGTTCATAACTTAAAAGCTGACATTTGAAGTAAGTCCTTGTTTGATATTGCAGGAATCTCTAATCCTTCTATGAATTTTCAGGAAACTTGAAAACGGCACATTGTATTTTCAAATTGAATTTTCAGCGCCGCCTAATGGTTTGACTAATCTGTTCATCTTATATCTGTTTTCCTCTTCTTTATGATGGTTTCAGTTTTATTCCATGGAAGTTACATTCGATAGTTACAAGCATAGCGGACTAATTAGTATTAACTTTTTGACTTCCCTACATCCTTGTTCTCATTTGGAAAAAGTGAATAATACATCTCCAAATGTAAACTTCTTCTCATTAAATTGAGAAACCATATGGAAGTTTTATTGATTTCAAGAAACAAGCATAACAGGAGAATTTCTGAAACAAAATTTTGCAGCAGCTAAATGAATTCAGCTACAACATGAGTCCTCTTGGACAGTGTCATAAACATTTCAGAAGGTCCTGTAACTCTCGCAAGATACGATGCTACTTTCAGTTATTTTACCGTCTCAAGACATTACAGAGAATAATAATTCTAAGAATTTTGTCAGAGTGGCAGTTCCAAGGTGATTTGTTGAAAACTGGAGAATAATTGGTGAAAACTTTACTTTGGAATTATTTAATGA
>JAOTAZ010000218.1:14508277-14526455 GCA_025629785.1 Erythroxylum oxycarpum
CCTTAACCAAACTTTGATTTAGTACTAACCTTAGCATAATTCAATTCCAATTAACTGATCTAATAAGACTTCAAAAAATTCAAACATGCCTCAAAAATAAATAACAGGTTTGGGGTCCAACATATTTAGTAAAGTTTTGAGATGAAAAATTCCATTTGTATCACTACTAGTTACAATAATGTCATCGACGTAAATAAGCAAAATAGTGATACCGTATTTAGATGGTCTGAAGAACATAGAGTAGTCACATTTACTTTGTTGGAATCCAGCCTGAATAATAGTTTTTTGGAATGTTTCAAACCAGGCCCGTGAAGCCTGTTTTAGGCCGTATAAGGACTTATGGAGGTGACATACCAGATTTGGATCTGATGGAGAGAATCCGGGAGGGGGTTTCATATAAACTACCTCTTGCAAGTCACCATGAAGGAAGGCATTTTTGACATCCATTTGGTGAAGTTCCCACCCCTACTTTGCCGCAATAGACAAAATTATTTGGACAGTTAGCATTTTAGCAATTGGGGCAAAGGAATCCAAGCCATACTCTTGCTTGTAGCCTTGAGCTACCAATCTTGCCTTATATCGATTAAGAGTGCCATCAGCGTTGTATTTTATTGTGTATATCCATTTACTGCCAATCAAGGAGGTATTTGGAGGTTTTGTTTGGAGGCTCCAAGTCATGTTTTCTTCAAATGCAGCCATCTCATCTTTCATAGCTTTACGCCAGCATTCATGTTCATTTGCTTGTTTAAAAGAAGTGGGAACAGTAACTGTTGGCAAGGTAGTTACTAAGGCATAAGATTTACCATATTCTCCTGGGGAGTATCCGTAACGAGCTGGAGGATCTACATGACGTTGAGAGCGTCGAATCGGGAAGGGATCTTGGATAGTTCCTGTCAAGTTAGTACTTGGTGCAACAATGGAAGAAATCATACCATCACTAGTATTAATTGGAGGCAGAGACGGTGGTGGCTCAATGGGTGTAGTGTTATCATGTTTAAAAAAGGTGGGTATTAGACAAAAGCGAGGTTGCGAGTGATCTTTTGAAATTGGATAATAAAAATTTTGTTAAAAAAATATGACATGTAGAGATACACGAACAAAACGTTTAATAGGATCATAGCAAATGTAACCTTTTTGCGTATCATTATAACCTAAGAAAATACATTTTGCAGCTTTGGCAGAAAGTTTATCTCTTTCGTGACGATGGAGATGGACAAAACAAATGCAGCCGAAAACACGTAAATGATCATACTTTGGTTTCTTTGAAAAAAGTTTTAAAAAAGGAGAATCATTATTATTAATGGTTGTCACTTGTCTATTTATTAAGTAAACAGAGGTTCGAAGTGCTTTAACCCAAAATATATGAGGCATGTGTGCCGTGTTTAACAAAGCAAGGGCAGTTTTAAGGATATGTTGGTTTTTTCGTTCAACCACCCCATTTTGTTTGGGTGTGTACGAACAAGTATTTTGAGAAATAATTCCGTTTTGTCAAAAAAATTGTTGAATTTCGTCACTTATATACTCACCACCATTGTCCGATCTAAAAATTTTTATTTTTTTTTGAAATTGGGTTGTGACATAGGCAAAAAATTCTTTTATAAAACGTCCTACCTCATATTTATGACGAAGAAAAAACATCCATGTGTATTGCGATGCATGGTCTATAAAAAGTAAAAAAATATTTAAATCCAATACGAGACAATATAGGGGATGGACCCCAAATGTCGCTATGAATTAAATCAAATGGTTTGAAATATTCGGTATTACTTACAGAAAATGGCAATTTATGACTTTTCGAAAGAGCACAATTTTCACAAGATATAGATTTAAGCGTACTAAAATGTGGTGGAGAATGCAAGCAAGTTTTAAGCATAAAAGAGAGCCTTTTAGCGTGAGGGTGCCCAAGGCATAAATGCTATAAATTTAATAAATCCTTTGAATGTTCAATGTCTCTATCAGAAGCAGTAAGAAAGCATTTAAAGGATTGAGGTGTTACGAATTGTAGTAAGAATAAGCATCCGATTTTATGCCCCGTTGTCACCACTTTCCTTGTCCTCAGATTCTGCACAATGCAACCATCAGGAGAGAATGCTACAATGCAATTATGTTCAACTAATTGCCCAACAGAAATTAAATTAGTTGTAAGTTTTGGCACATATAAAACATTTGACAATAATTTTGCCGAACCAATTCCCATAGCGGGAAGACTATGGCCATTGGCCGTAATAACCTATTGTTGAGAAGTTATAGGAATCATATTGCTCATAGATTCAATATCCCCTGTCATATGGTTAGAACATGCTGAGTCTCTAAACCAAGCAGAAGTATTATTATTAATTTTATTACCTGGGTATTGAGAGGTTAATGAATTTAACGCAGTTTCTACTGACTCTTGAATCAATTTCGTAAGCGAGGTGGGATCAAAATTAGCTATGGGAGTGTGCGCTGAAGAGGCCATATGTTGATGAACTGTGGGTTGGGCCTGCGTTTGAAGAAAAAAAGCAGCAGCGTATGGTTTATGCGTATCATTTTGTTGATTCGGATCAAAAGTTGAAATAGCGTGCGTGTATAATTGTTGTGCAAGAGTAGCATGAGCAACAGTCTAGTGCGGCTGAGAAGTGGCAGAAAATACACCAGGATGGCCACGTTGGGTAGGACGGCGGCGGCAGTCAGGAAGTACATGTCTTGGTTTCTTACAATACACACAAAAATTTTTCTTTCGAAAATATGAAGCTATATGCCCCTCATCATTATATTCATAACATCTTTTGATTTGAGAAGTGTTTCGAAAGTTACCTCGGCCATAATATAAAGCCGTTTCAATAGAGGATCCGCTATTAATAGAAGCTTGGGTTTGTAGACGTGTTTCCTCTCGAATGAGTTCACCTAGAACCACCTCTATTTCAAGTAGGGATTCACGGCTAAGGAGATTGGCTCGAATATATTCATATTGCGGGCGAAGCTTCATAAGCATTTGAACCACACGATTTTTTCGTCGTTCACATAAGATTTCTTTGATAGTATTGGATGACATGTTATCTCCCATGCTTTGATCCTGTTCAGACCATAGATAAATTAATCCAGAATAAAAAGTACGAACATCTTTGTCACCTTGTACATATTCAGATAGGTCTCTTTCAATTTGAAAATTGCAGGCATGGTTCCGTTGTTGGTATATCATCCAGAGGTGTTTCCACATGTCGGAAGCCAAAAGGAAAGGCTGAAGACTCAAAGCGATATCAGATGTGACACTATTGAGAAGCCACGAAATAACCCGAGCGTTGTTGGATTTCCAGATAGCAAGTTCTTTGGCATCAGTAGGTGCTATTGTCGCACCTGTTAGGACTCCCGAATGACCTTTGCCTTCTATGAACATCCGAAAGTGGAACTCCCATAAAGAGTAGTTAGTTCCGTCGAAACGCGTAGCCAATATGTCATGAGTCCTGTGACTGTCGAGAGTCTCCATACTGATTTCAGATGTGATCGGAATCACTACAAAACAAATAACTAAGTAATATAGAAAAATTCGGCCGTCTAATTAACAAGGCTCTGATACCATATAAATCTAGAGAAATATAAAATATTGTTTGAATTTTTGAATGTTCTCTTATTCACAATCTTTTTACAAAGAAGCTATATATACATAACTAAAGATAAGGAAATAGATACAAAATTGCATGAAATGAGGAAGACAACAAATATGGGAAGCTTGGAATGGTAAGAAGCTGTTGGAGGCAAATATGAGAAGATGTTGAGATGGAGATTTGCGAGGAGTGGAAATGATATATTTCCATATTGTCGTTAATAAATAAGACACTATAATATTAAACAGAGGATCTGAACTTCCATTGTAAGCCTACAATCAAAGCCTATCCTCCCTCTCTCCAAATCAAATTTAACTCCCATCATTTTTGTCTCACAGAAGAAAACTTAATCAAGAGTTTCAATTTAAACCAACCAAACTACATATGAATTCTGAAGCCTCTTGCAATTCCAGTACGGCGTAATATTATATTTCTTAACTTCTTTCATATTTTCCCAACGTACGGGACTCAATAACTGATATAAATTTTAATCACATGTGATATTTAATTATATATATATATATATATGTCATTCAATGTCGAATTGTTTTTATAAAAATTCACAGTTAAAATATATTTTAACTTCATTTTTAAATTTAAGATGATATTATAAAATTGAGTAAGATTTAAAAAATTTATAATTAAAATTTAAAAATAAAATGAAAAATATTCGAAGTCTCGTATAATTAATGCAAAAGTAATTTTAACAAAAATTCTGAACTCCGCGGGGCACGTGGGTGTTCAGTTTCTTGAAATGTCAGGAAAGCTGCCCACCTCCATAAAGACAACTGCCAGATTTTGCTGAGATAGTATCTAGCTCAGAAGGAAACGGCAATCCTGAAACTTTGCTTACCGTTAATGTTTCTTTTCTCAGGATCCAATAAGCGAAAGCTGAACCCGCCTAGAATAATTACCAAAGTGTACCGTCGAACCTCTAAAGAGTAAAGACCCTTTTTCTAAAAATTTTTTATGGTTCGTCAAAACTCAAAAGTATTGATTGACATCGATGGCTTCACTCTGAGCCATTTGACTTTCAACCTCGGAAACTGCACTTTTCTCTGTATTCAAACTCCTTCAACATGGACGGTAACCGCTGACCAGCCCTCCTCGAATCTCGCTATCTGCATTCGATATTGGCAATTCCTTTTGCTTTTTCATATTTAGCGTATTGTTCGCTTTCCTTTTCCTTTGCTTACTATCCAAAAAGATCTTAAGGTTCGCGTCTCTTTGCAACAATTTCATCTCTCCATCTCTCTCTCTCTCTCTCTCTCTTTAATCCCACCATCAAAATAAAAGAGATATTTCAGAACTCAAAACTGTTGCTGGTGATATTGTCTGTTTAGCCTCTAAATTTTCCTTTTCTTTTATGCTTGAAAGCATATGACGTCTGATTTGAAGCTAGATGTCGGTATTTCCGACTATTGTGAGGTTCCAGAACTGACCTTCGTGAATGACAACACGACGACTGATGGAAGGACTAACTCAGTTTACAAAATCCTTAGAGATATTCGTAAGCAGGGAAGCAAGTCATTTGGCTATTTCTTAACGAAAGTTGAGCGTAGAGCTATGGGTGAAAGGTATAAAATAAACAGTCCATTTTTGTGTTTGTTTTGCTTCCTTACTCTGCATGCGGCGGGGACAAGCAGAGCTCACCTTTGCTATAGCTAGGCTAGGTATATCGTATAACTGGGACAATCTCAAACTGGCGACTTTAGTCTTCTAGAGTTCGTAAGGCTGGTTTTACTTCTTACATGAAAACTTTCTTTCTTTGACATGTATGTTCCGTTAGTAATCGCTTGTTCTAGTCTTTTGAAGATTGCGTATTCCTCTTTTCCTGATATAGGTGTAACTATTTCTAAAAGGACTAATTGCATGGTCCGTTGGATTTTGCACTTACCACAGGTCCTTTGGCGAAAATAAATTGTCGGTTAGTGGCAGTGTAACCGTTGATCTAGACATGGATGAGAAGCGTGAGCATGGATCATGGAGAAAATCTGGAGCTCTTTTGTCTGGAACAGCTTACTGCTTTTCTTCTTGTGGCATGATTTTGTTGAACAAAGTCGTTTTATCAACTTATAATTTCAATGCTGCAATATCGCTAATGTTTTATCAGGTATGGTCCTACCAACTTAGTCCTTGAAATGCGAAATAACAAAACACAGTTTATAGCGACTCAAAAAAAATTACAGGCTACTAGAAATACTATTGGTAATCTTCTCATCCATGTGATTTCTCTCGTTCATGGGATTTCTCTTGTTTGAAAGTGTGGATGTCTATTTCACCTTTTCTAAGTCATTTATATAGTTAATGGAGATTTCCTTTACCTTAAAAAAAAAACAAAATAAGAAATGAGTATAGGCTGGCCCACTGGCCTGCGTAATTTTTTAAATTAAAATTATAAAATAATGTAATTTTTTAAATTATATTTAAGCTGAGGTTATTTAAGTTCAGGCTTACTTAAAGTCTTATTCTTTTTAAGTAAAAATATATTATTTTGCTTAGAATAATCGTATCTCAAATTAGTCTAACTAAACTCATTGAAAACAACAATACTTAGACCCTAGCTAAAAATTGTCTTCCCTCCACTTTCTTCTTTTGGATCAAAGTCTACTTGTGTTTAAAAGGGTGTTGATAGCTCATCGTATCATTGATCCATGATCACAAATTCGGCCATAATGCCTGAAATCTCATAGTTTCATGTTGCTGCAGAACTTGGTCAGTTGTCTAGTTGTTGCTATTTTGGGCTTCTCTGGAGTTGTTTCAGTGGAAAAGCTAAACTGGAAACTGACAAGTGTCTGGCTTCCTGTCAACATAATCTTCATTGGTATGCTAGCGTCAAGCATCTATAGGTATGTTTTTGATCTTAGTCCTAATGTATGTCTTTTAGAGACGATAATGCATAGTAATCCATTGCTAATTGCCAATTTTCTGCTAATTTGTAGTTGATATTTGGTTTTCTAGTGCATTTGATTCCACTGCACTTTTCCATTTCTTTTCCAGTTTGAAATACATTAATATTGCAATGGTGACAATTCTGAAGAATGTAACAAATATTTTAACAGCGATTGGAGAGTTGTACATATTTGGGCAGCACCAAAGTCACAAAGTCTGGACTGCTATGTTCTTGATGGTACAAAATATTTTCTCAATTACGATCTTTTCAATCTGTGATTCCTGCTACAAAACATTGTTTCAATTATGCCTGTTTTCAATCTGTGATTATGAAGTTATGCTTGGTGAGCTAATTACAGGTGGTGATCTATATTGTTAAATTGTGAATTTGCATTCATAGTCTTGAAAATTGACTTCAAGAATTAGAAATTCACGGTTTATTATACAAACCACTTCACAGTTCATCATCGTCATCACCTAGTTCGAAATTCTGCAATGAAGCAGGGTCTGGAGAGGTCTGATAATACGTAGCCTTATCTTTACATAATAGAGAGGTTGTTTCCGGTAGATACACATGCAAATGAGATAATATAAGAGTGATGCAAGTTATAGAGAAAATAAGTAAAACTAGCACGGTTGGTTGCTTCAAATGAAATATATTCATTACAAGATTGACCTGAAACAACACAAATTTGGGTTGATGTCAGGGAGATGGGAGTACCATGGGATTTGGTAGGTAGGGTTCAAATTCGAATAGTTACATATAGCATAGGATGTTTGAATATATTTTCACTCGAGAGCCAAATAGTTAAATTTCTTTACGCCCACCTATTGTCCAAATTTTTAAGAAAGAAAAAATAAGGAAAGTTAAGAAAAAATAAAATAAAAACAGAAAACTAATGATAGTTCAATTACAAGGTCCTATGCCAATCAGTATCTTAAACACCAGGAAACTAGAAAAGATTTTGTTCTAAGAAGAACAGAGATAGCTAAAATGGGAGTGTCACTACTTAAGTAACTAATTTGGATACAGTGTTTTTGCTTCCGCATTTCATATCCTTTTCCTTCGTCTTCTTCACATTTCTGCCTCGGGATCTTGCTTATCATGTAAAAGATAAACATCTTGAGTTTTTGCAGATTATTTCAACTATTAGTGGCGGTATCACAGATATCTCCTTTGATGGGACGGGCTATGTGTGGCAAAGTGTGAACTGCATTCTAACAGCGACCTACACTGTATGTTTGTTGAATGTATTATTGGCATTTCCCTGATTTGAGACTAAATGAAAATGAAAACAAGGTTCCAAAATTGCCAATCTAAAATATGACATTTCATTTTTTTTTAATAGCTCACCTTACGGCGAGTAATGTACAAAGCAAAGCAGTGTACAAGAAATGGATCTTTGAACGAGATTTCAATGGTGTTGCTGAACAATTTGCTATCTTTGCCCTTTGCCCTCATTTTGATTCTGCTCTTTGATGAATGGGAATATGTAATCAACGTGTAAGAATATGTCATGAATTGTTTTTTCTCAGCAATCTTAAATTTTTATCTTTTTGGTAATCCTGACCCTACTTTTGCAGGGATGTGATTAGATTACCAATGTTTTGGGTAGTTGCTACAGCTAGTGGATTACTTGGTCTTTCAATTAGCTTCACGTCTATCTGGTTTTTACATCAAACTGGACCCACCACTTATAGGTAACATTGTTTATCGTAGATATGAAATCTGCTTTTTGTATCTCACAGAATTCTTTCAAGTGAGGATCTTCTATTCAATTTTACTCTGTTTAACCAAGAATGCCCAAAACAAAGTCGGTTTAGTCTTTGGACAGTCTCTAAACTCATGTCTAATGGTCAAAATGACGTCATTTTGAACATTAGAAAGAATTGGACGGGGTAAAATTATACAAAAGATATGACCTCGAGTCTTTCTCCCCATACTTTTTAACTGCTCTGTACATTCCCATCAATAATAATTCTTGTTTGCACCAAACGGTTTCTATCTGTTACTATTAAACTATCTGCTCTGCAAATTCCTTGAGGTGTTCCGGAAATAGTAGTGAAATGCTTTTTCCATACATCCCACTATGACATTGTATGCAGATATCTTGTGATTTGAACAACGTGCAGATATTTGCTACTGGATGATATTGGTTCTTTGTTATTACAGTCTCGTAGGTTCTTTGAACAAGATTCCTATCTCTATTGCTGGTCTAGTGCTGTTCAAAGTTCCCCTCAGTCTTCCAAATTTGTTCAGCATACTATTTGGTTACACAATCAACCCTCTTATTTTCTTTTGACACCTTTACTTATCCTATATGCCTCTTATAATTTTGTTTGTGCTTCTTCCAGGTCTCTTCGCTGGAATATTCTTTGCCAGAGCCAAAATGTCGTGACCTAAGTATTGAACTCTTTGTAAACTGGATGACGAAGTGTTGGCTCAGAAAGATCTCTATCAACTTCTATGCCCTGGTTGACTCACCAAATACATTGAGAATTAACATTATCAGTGTACTTGATGGGAGTAGTATTGGAGGACAAGATTCCAGTGATCGATTGAGGAGACAATTTAGCTTATATTCTCTTAAGAGTTATTATATCCTATCTAGAAGAGCTTTCTCATAAAAAAATTTAGTGAAGAAATGTTGTTGCTCTATTCTGCTGAGGGTATGAAATAGTCTACCGGGAAATGCTAGTTACTTTTTTCTAATTCTTATGGTCAACATAATAGCTTTGTCATCTTCATCCTTTTGCAATAGTTTCAAAACTTGTTTAATTTTTCACTTTTCTTGCTTATTGCAATGGTTAACAACATGATTCATCATGTCTTATCAGCCGAACACAAGGAACAAATAAGTTTAGACTCAACTAGTAATAAGTTAATTAATAAAAAGAGTCAATGATCATTTAAGTTATGACTTGGATCCTTTTATTTTAAAAGAGTAGCATGAAATCTCTATAAAGTCTTTCATTCAAATAAATTTCTTTTGTCATAAAATGCAACTTCTAGACATGATACTACTTAAAGTTGCATTATTTAAAAGGGATTGTTTGAATGATTTATGAGAACTTGGATGAGAGATGCTGTAGACATTTTAAGTCTTTCTTTATTTTAAAACTTCAAATCATAGTTAAGATGATTAGTGACCTTTTTATGAAATAGTTTATTTTGAATGACCTTAAAACTTACCCATCTTTCAATACAACAAAATAGTTTGAAAATTTTGAAAGTTCATTAAAATTTTCCTTATTTGATCCATAAAATGATCAGAGAACATATTTAATGCCTGGAAGCCTTTGTCTATTGGTCTTTTCATGTGATGTTTCTAATAAGTTTCATGAAAACAAAGAGAGTGACTAATGAGGAGATTCTTATAGTCTGGTGATATTTCTAGAAGTTTATTTACTAAAGTAAAACGAAGCAAATTATATTTGCCTAAGGAAGAAGGAGGCCTTGGAATAATGCCCATAGAGTCACTAACAAGTTCTCATGATCAAAAGAATATGGATGATTTTTATTGATAAGCAAACTCTTTTTATGAGATGAATCCATGCACATTACTTGAAGAATGAAAAATTATGAAATATCCTTCCTAAATAAAACCCTTTTTGGACCATACTTTACATTCTCAAATTAAGGAAGAAATTTTGGATGGAATTCAAGAACAAGATAGGCAATATGGCTTCTACTTGATTGTGGTGTGAGAATTAAACTAATTTTGGTCCTTTAAGTAGTATAATAGAACTTACTCCTCTCAAGAGCCACATCTCAAATCATGCATCGATAAAGATGCCCTTAGTAATAAATTAATGCTTGAGCAACTAGCAAGGACATCGCTCATCAGTCATATCCTTAGTTTTATTCTCAACTCTGATAGATAGAGAGGACTCTATTAACTAGTGCAGACACCCCCTTTTATTTCATAGTGGCTCTTGTAAATTATTATTAAGGAATCAAGCTTTAAGGGTAAAATGGCACAAGTTAGTTTGACTTAAACAAGCTATCCATAGAGTGTCCTTCATTGCTACGAGCAAGAGATTGAGCTCATCATATAGGCACGTAGGAATTATTAATTTTTTACTTTTCTTGCTTATTGCAAAGATTAACAACATGATTCATCATGTCTTATCGGTCGAACACAAGGAACAATTAAGTTTGGAGTCAACTAGTAATGAGTTAATTAATAAAAAGAGTCAATAATCATTTAAGTTATGAATTGGATCCTTTTATTTTAAAAGAGTAGCATGAAATCTCTATAAAGTCTTTCATTCAAAAAAATTTCTTTTGTCATAAAATGCAACTTCTAGACATGATACTAATTAAAGTTGCATTATTTAAAAGGCATTGTTTGAATGATTTATGAGAACTTGGATGAGAGAAGGTGTAGACATTTTAAGTCTTTCTTTGTTTAAAAAAATTCAAATCATAGTTAAGATGATTGGTGACCTTTTTATGAAATAGTTTATTTTGAATGGCCTTAAAACTTACCCATCTTTCAATACAACAAAATAGTTTGAAAATTCTGAAAGTTCATTAAAATTTTCCTTGTTTAATCAATAAAATGATCAGAGAACATATTTAGTGCCTGGATGCCTTTTTCTATTGGTCTTTTCATGTGATGTTTCTAATAAGTTTCATGAAACAAAGAGAGTGAGTGACTAATGAGGAGATTCTTATAATCTAGTGATATTGCTAAAAGATTATTTAAAACGAAGCAAATTATATTTGCCTAAGGAAGAAGGAGGCCTTGGAATAATTCCCATAGAGTCACTAACAAGTTCTCATGATCAAAAGAACATGGATGATTTGTATTGATAAGCAAACTCTTTTTATGATATGAATCCATGCACATTACTTGAAGAATGAAAAATTATGAAATATCCTTCCTAAATAAAACCCTTCTTGGACTATAGTTTACATTCTCAAAATAAGGAAGAAATTTTGGATGGAATTCAAGAACAAGATAGGCAATATGGCTTCTACTTGATTGTGGTGTGATAATTAAACCAATTTTGGTCCTTTAATTAGTATAATAGAACTTACTCCTCTCAAGAGCAACATCCCAAATCATGCATCGATAAAGATGCCCTTAGTAATAAATTAATGCTTGAGCAGCTAGCAAGGACATCACTCATTAGTCATATCCTTAGTTTTATTCTCAACTTTGATAGATAGAGAGGACTCTATTAAATAGTGCAAACACCCCCTTTTATTTTATAGTGCCTCTATCCATAGAGTGTCCTTCATTGCTACGAGCGAGAGATTAAGATCATCATATAGGCATGGAGGAATTATAAATATACCATATCTTATGTGCTTTATAATTAAGAAAATGAATCCATTAGATACCTTTTCTTTAAGTGCAACTTCTCATCTTTCATATGGAAAAGAGTTCAACTTAAGTGTAGCTTCTCATCTTTCATTGGGAAAAGAATTCAGTTTCTTTGTATCTTAAGCTCTCCTCCTACAAGTGGCCAACATTGATCAATTGGTTAGGTCAAAAGCATAGGATAAGTAAAGGAGACCTACCAGTTTAACAATTTCTTGTGGAAATATGGAAAATAAATTGTGGAAAGAAAGAAATTAGGGGATTTTTCTTAAGAAAACAACTCATAAGCATAACTTATTGCTAGATTTGTTGAGAATGATTTGGGAGTTGTTGGTTACTCATCAAATCCATAAAAAATATGTTACAATCATTTTTTTCAATTAGAACTTCCTTGCCAATGATTAATTTTTGCATTACCTTAGAATTTGTACGAATATAAATATGATTATTAAGAAAAGGTTATGAGAATAAATGCCCATTATGATTGGTTTTTATTTTAATATGGATTGTTCAGTTTGAAAATAGAGTTGAAATTGCAATGAATTTTTGTAGGAGAATTGACACTTTCTTTATAGTATATTAGGGCTAGGATACTAACGGTTTCCTATCTATCTTGTTGGCTTAAGCTCTATTTAGTTGTCTTTTCTTATTAGACTTAAAAGATTATTAGTTAATAGCTTATGTTGCTTCCCTTTTTAAGTTTCATTGACTTGTTTTTCCTTTAAATTTGTATTAACTATCATTACTCTATTATGATGGATGAACTTCTTTTATCCTCTTTTATATCTCCATCTTGGAGTAATTCAATATAATTTATTTTAACTTCTAGAAAGAGGATTAGAGAACATGGAAATCATCTTTCTAATCACATGAATGCTTTATATTTTCAATTAGAAAAACCTATACTACAAGTGTGTTACCTTGAATATACATTTAATTCTTGAACTCTTATAACATGGTAATTGATACCTAATCTCTAATCCTAAAGCTTAAACTTGTAAATTGGACATTAATCATTCTAAATTTGTTCACATATAAATTAAAATTTATCACACCACTTTTTTTTGTATAAAATACAAAATTTCTTAAGTATGTCTTGTCATAGTGATAGCTCAAAAGTTTCATGATTAACAGAAAAGATAAAGAAAAGGACATTCATTTACACCTTGTTGATCTACATGTACTCATCAATCTATACTCAAATACCTAAAAAAAGGAATTAAAATTAGGGAGCTCAAACTGTGCACTTACTTAAGCTAAAAAGAGAACTTTTCCATCATTGCTGACTCAATTTGATGTGTAGAGTTAAAAATTTATCAATTATCCATCTCTACAAATTATATATATTTCTTTAAGTAAAATTATAAACATAATATTAATATCTACTTAATTATTTTAATAAATTTATTTATAATATTAATATCTAGAGAATTTTTTTAAGAAATGTCTACTTTTTATTATATCAATATTATTTGATAATGAGATATCATTAAACTTCCTCTTATATTTTTTTTTTTAAAAATTGAAACTGAATTAATAAGTGCTTAAAGGAATAATCAAGTATAAGCCATGAACAAAACAAAGAGAAAACCTTAAATGGCAATGTCCTAGTCTAACCTAAACAATTTAAAGGAATAACTAAGGGAAAAACAGAGTGAGTATAGAAATCTAACAATTATGGAGCTAATGATTGAAGCCTTGAATTGATCCTTTCTTGATAAGGAACTTTTATGAGTTTTAATATTGGAGTACATGTTATAATGTTCACATGAGTAAATTTGTAATGCTAGGAGCTATATCTCTAAGTCTAAAAATCATTAGTCAGCATATAAGAAGTGATTGGTTAGATTTAGTTATAGTCTTATAGTAGATTCCATACTTAGTGTGATCCTTACAAGCTAGGATTATTTACTTAATCTAGTTCAAGGTCCTGTAGATGGGAGTGAGTTGTCTATAGGTATATTCTAAAATGGATGAAGGCTTATCTCCTTCTATATTGCATAAGTCGTATAACTAAATGCTAAGTTTGAATTTGTACAAATAACATTTTGATTAAAACTTTGATTACCTTTTGATCAAAATCTCTGATTATTTGTTCATTATAAAATTCTTATACATATTACCTTCATACATAAAGTGTTGCAACTAGATTGTACCTAACCCTACAAAGTTAATGTGAATTGGAATTCATAAAAGAGATAAGAAACTAGCTTAAACCTAATATTACATAACTAATGTTTGTCTTTACTTTTGCATTATCTGGTAACATATCTCTGATAGATTTCAACTTTGAAATCTTGCGAAAAGTACCAAAGTCATACCAACTATTATGCCAAAACTAGGTGTTAAGGCTATTACTAATCAAAGCTTAAACTTTTGGCTTATATTATTGCTCATTCCAAGCATTTGGTTGACAGTCCAAGAATTTAATTTATGATTATCATGTTCCAAAAGCTTATGTCCTTTAAATTATGAGAATGCATCCATATAACCCAAATGGATTCTGCTAGAACTCCGTTCCCGGAGCCCAGTCGAACAGTACTGGACCCCGTTTCCGGAGCCCAACTATCCAAAACGGAGTCAAAAACGAAGACCGTTGGGCCTGAGTCCCGACCCTCAAGGTTGAACCCGGGGTGACCTGTCGGAACTGACGAAAGAGATATTTCGCGGAAGCATACTTATCTCACTCAAACATGCATTCATACGCATCATATCTATCAAACTAAGCATAGTCATCCAAATGCCATTACAATAACAAAATATTCAACAACTTTGATAATATAATTACATCCGCAACAAAGCTTTAAACAAAATACATGAGGATGCTCGATGTCGCTATGCCTGATGAACTATCCAAAAATAGTACTAACTTAGTACAAAAGTCTCTAACTATTGAGGAGTGCTCGATGCCTTGCAAAAGATCAACCGTCGCCTTGTGTTGCACCTGAGGAGGGAAATAATGGGATGAGCTACACAGCTCAGTGGCTAATATATTTATAGCCACTGGTAACTAGTACAAATTCAAGCATTTGTATAGATATATGTCTAGGAATTCTAGCAGTCATAAAGTATTCAAGCACATAATGAACAACTTATGTCATATAACACTTAATATGCTTCATAATTAACAAATCCAAGATGCAATGCACAAACAAGCGGCTCGAGAGTTCCATGAAACAAGACTGATAACCGGAAGGTTAAACCGTGAACAAGATGAGTCTGATTTCTCAGGATCTCGTGGCCACAAGCGGGCAGCCGAGAGAAGGCTTTTGTCTGCGTGCACGCGACTAACAAGACTTTTCTCTCTCGCCCAAACAAGGCACATATTTATTTTAGCAAATACTTTCTTCTTTTTCGAATAGACAAATTGTCATGAATTCTTTAAGGCATA
The DNA here is from genome assembly GCA_025629785.1 of Erythroxylum oxycarpum. NCBI lineage: Eukaryota > Viridiplantae > Streptophyta > Magnoliopsida > Malpighiales > Erythroxylaceae > Erythroxylum > Erythroxylum oxycarpum. Next base: position 14,523,478 of record JAOTAZ010000218.1, read on the forward strand.
ACATAAGCAGAATCGTATGATCTTGTAACAATTCATTCTGAAACATATTCAATCAATGCATCACATAAACACATATTCACACATAGGCAAGAATTTACCCAATCACACAATAACTATAAACATATTACCTACCTATAGTCGTCCGATAATTCCAAGTTCAGTGTTGTCTTTCCTCTTGCTTTTGGATCGGATCTTCTTGGTTTCCTATAACAAACCAAGCTCAATCAAAAAAAGATAGTCCAAACGCCTTAAAAATCTAAAAGTACACCTTGTTGGAAACTGGCCCCTCGTCGCAACGTGTAAACGGGAACACGTCGCGACGCGTGCAACTGCTCGCGACGAGCACACGGGGGCACGTCGCGATGTACGTCGCGACGAATATTTAGCTGCACGTCGCGACGTGCGAACCCAGAAATGCCCCGAAACCAAATTTTCTGCAGATCTTCGACAGAAGCTTACCATTCTTCATAAAACTTACTTCAATACTAAATCATCAGTTCTACCTCATTTCTAACCTCATTCCAAACCCAACTCATGCATAAACACAACAAAATCCTTAACCCTAGACAATTTTCGACATTACCGCACAACATTCTCAAATTTCTTCCCAAGTTCATTCAATCCCTAATTTCAGCTCTAAACATCACTAAACAAGGTTCAATCAACCATCTAAGAACAAAGAATTGCTTAGACTTACCTGTTTGGGCTTCAATCTTCCAAGATCTTCAAAACCCTAGTTTCCTCTCCTCCTCTTCTCTAACCCACGACAACTCCTTCTTCTTTTCCTCTTTCTTATTTCTTTTCCCTTTTTTTTAACATCTATTCTTACTAATACTTGCCAAAAGACCCTAATGCCCTTGAACTTAAGCCTAATAATTCTAAGACCTAAGTGATCTTCCAAGATTACCCTTCCCTTTCATTTATCCAATTCAATCCTATTTTAGGCCACAAATTTAATACCTTAATCAAACTTGATTGAGTACTAACCTTAGCATAATCTAACAAGACTTCAAAAAATTCAAAACATGCCTAAATAAATAAATAAATAACAAGTTTGGGATCCAACATTTCTCCCCCGTTTAAAAGAATTTCGTCCTTAAAATTCTTACCTGTATCCACAAAGAGGTATGATACTTCTCCTTCATTGCTTCCAAAGGCTCCCATGTAGCCTCCTCGATCGAATGGTTTCTCCACAGAACTTTGACTAACTGAACTGTCTTGTTTTTCAAAAACTTTTCCTTCGAATCTAAAATTTCCACTGGTTGCTTCTCATAAGTCAAATCCTCCCTTAACTGAACCTCCGAAGGTTGAACTATATGCGACGGATCTGATCGATACTTTCTCAACATCGATACGTGAAAGACATTGTGTATCTTAGACAATTCCGGTGGCGAAGCTAACTTATAGGCTAAAGGCCCGATCCTCTCAATGATCTTATATGGGTCTATATACCTCGGACTAAGCTTGCCCTTCTTGCCAAACCTCAATACTCCCTTCCATAGAGAAGCTCTAAGAAACACTTTGTCTCCAACTTCAAATTCCATCTCTCTTTTATGTGCATCCTCATAACTCTTCATTCTGTCTTGAGCTGCTTTAATCCTCTGCTTCACCAACTTGATCTTATCAACAGTAACCTGTACCAATTCGGGTCCTACAAGTCTCCTTTCACCTTCCTCATCCCAAAAAATAGGAGTCTTGCACCTCCTACTATACAAAGCCTCATAAGATGCCATCTGAATTCCCGAGCGATAGAAATTGTTATAAGCAAACTCAATCAAAGGCAAATAATCATCCCATGAACCCTTGAAATCCATATAACACAAGCTCTCAACATAGCCTCCAAAGTCCGAATTGTCCTCTCCGATTGTCCATCGATCTGCGGATGGAAAGCTGTACTAAAGTGTAACTTAGTACCCAAAGCCTCCCGTAAGCTTACCCAGAACCTCAAGGTGAACCTCGGATCTCTATCAGAAACTATAGAACTCGGAATCCCATAAAGCCTGACTATCTCATCCACATACTTCTTAGCCAAAACGTGTAATGAATCTGTCTACTTAATTGGCAAGAAGTGTGCTGATTTGGTCAGCCTATCCACAATCACCCATATCGCATCATGTCTCCTGCTGGTCCTTGGCAATCCCATAAAGAAATCCATCGCGATCTTTTCCCGCTTCCATTTCGAAATGGACAAAGGCTTAAGCTTTCCTGAAGGTGCCTGGTGCTCAGCCTTGACTTGCTGACACACTAAGCATCTAGTAACATACTCTGCAACATCCTTCTTCATTCCTTTCCACCAAAATTGCTATTTCAAATCTCTATACATTCTCGTACTCCCCGAATGCATTGCATAGGGGGCATTATACGCCTCATCCAATATCTCATCTTTCAACACTTTCATATCTGGAATACACAATCGGTTACCTACTACCATCAATCCATCTTCTCTTATCTCAATTTCTGAAGGCTTACCATTTTTAATCCCTTCTCTGATTCTGCTCAAATACTCATCCTGTTCCTGCAATTCTCTGATCCTATCATTTAACACTGGCCTAACCCTAAAGTTAGCCAACATACCCCTAGATTCATCTTGACTTAAATTAACCCAAATCTTGGCTAATTCCTTCAACAAAGGAACATATATTGCCTCCACATGTGCCATGGTCGATTTTCTACTCAATGCATCTGCTACTACATTAGCTTTTCCGGGATGGTAATCTATCATCAAATCATAATCTTTCAGTAGTTCCAACCATCTTCTCTGTCTCAGATTCAACTCCTTCTGACTCATCAAATACTTGAGACTTTTGTGATCCGTAAACACCCTGGTGGTGACTCCATACAAGTAGTGTCTCCAAATTTTCAGTGCAAAGATTACGGCTGCTAACTCCAAATCATGCGTCAGATAATTCATCTCATAAGGCTTTAGTTGCCTAGAAGCATAAGCAATGACTTTATCCCCTTGCATCAGCACACAACCC
>JAOTAZ010000218.1:14551595-14562920 GCA_025629785.1 Erythroxylum oxycarpum
TGAGGGAGACGACTTTAGAATATTCACTGTGCGAGTACTAGGACGATTCTGTACGCTTGCAGAAATAATCGATCAATTTTTTTTGTATTTCAGGTTCAAGTTTAAATCAAAACCTATAAATCAGGTTCGGTTCGCTTAACTGCTATATGTGCAGATTAGGTTTGGTTAACCTAGAACCGCAAGTTAGAAACCTGAACCTGAACCATGAACCTGATTTTTTATGTTCGGTTCGAACCGAACCTAAACTCAGGTTTGGTTAACCTTATTTACAGGTTCGGTTCATGCGGTTCAGGTCCGGTTCACAGGTTTGCGGGTTTTCTTGAACACCCCTATCTGAAGGGTTGCTTCCTTTCAAAGAGTTGTGGGAGTTGTGAATTGTAGTAAACAGACGTGACTGTTTTGAACGATTGCTTTCTTTCTAAAAGATGTGACTGGTAGTGAACATACATGAATGTTATTAAAACTTTATATATAGATGAGTTTTAGTGAAGACTAAAAATATTTTTGTTTTTTAAAAACTTTTACTAACACAATCTCTGCATTTATAATTCTTGAAGAACATTTATACTTTTGCAACTTGAATATTCTTGTGTTCTTTGTATCCTAAAAGTAATTTACCTTTGATCTGGTTTGCAATTAAAGTGGGGGAAAATAACATTTTAAGGAAAGTGTTCAATATGCCTAGAGTACTTTAAACTTTGTGTTTTGATCTCAAGTTCTCTCAATTCTTTGCAACATCATTTACTTTATTATTCATCCTTTGTTTTGTGGACTTCCAACCCTGATTCTATTACAATCTTAAAGTGTTATTTGTTGCTATCATAGAGTCCACTCAGGAATTGGCTCTAAAAGTGATGAACCAAGACTTTGTGAAGTTAGATCGCCCTGATGGAATCGGCACCAATTTCAATCGCTGGAAGGAAAAGATGATGTTCTTCCTCATCACTTTAAAAATTGCTTATGTACTTGATCCACTATTCCTGCAATTCCTCTTCCAAAGGAGGGTGAAGTAGACACAAGGAAGGATGAACGAGACAAGCGCCAAGAAGATGAATTGCTTTGCAGCGGTCACATTTTCAACACCCTCTCAGACAACCTTTATGATCTCTTTACCACCGTGAAGAGTCCAAAGGAGATTTGGGCATCGCTTGAACGTGAATATGCATCTCAAAAGCAAGGCGTAGATAATTTTCTTATTAAAAGATATCTTGAGTTTAAATTTATTGATGGTTTCTCTCTTATGGATCAAATCCACAATTTATAAGTGATTGTTTTAAAACTTAAAGACTTGGGTGTTTAAATTTCAGAATCATTACAAGTAGGGGGTGATTATTACTAAGTTGCCTTCTTCTTGGAATGATTATAATAAGAAGTTGTTGCAAACTTCTGAAATTTTAACTATCGATAGTGTTTTAAAGCATCTTTCAATTAAAGAAGGTGCAAGAATTCTTCAAAGAAAAGAAGCTGAAGGAGATCCAAAGGTGAATTTTGTGGATGAGAAGAAATCTAACAATTCTAAAAGGAAGAAACCTAAAAATGCTAATGCTAAAGACAAGAAAAAGAAAGGATTTTACTACAATTGTGGAAAGAAAGGACATTACAAGGCCGACTTAAATCCAACAAGAAAAAAAAGGAAACAATGTTCCTAGTGCTAACCTTATTGATGAATGTGTAGAAATTGTGGCAACCTTGACTTTTGGTACTGTGACAGAACTTCACATGACAACATCAATTCCTTCTAAAGATTGTTGGTATGATTGCAACGCAGCAATTTATGTGTGTAATAACAAGGACCAATTCAAGAATTATGAAGCTCTTGAAGGACATAAAGTGGTCGTGGCCAATGGTGTGAAAGCCAAGGTGCATGGAAAGGGAAATGTGCATTTGCTATTCACTTTTGGAAAAAATTTGGTGCTCACTAGTGTTCTTCATATTTTGGATGTGAACAAGAACCTTGTTTCTACGAATGAAATTTTTGTAGGAAAAGGATATTCTTGTAATGGCATGTTTAAGCTTAGTCTTAATGAAGTGAATGATGTTTCTCTTTATTTGGTTGATGCTTCTTATTCTTTATGGCATAGTAGATTAGGACATATTAGTCATAAAGTGATTCATTATATGTCTACAAAAGGACTAATCTTATATAATGGCTAAGTGAATAAGAAATGTGACACATGCATAAAAGAAAAGATAACCAAACTTCCTCTACCTAAAGTTGAAAGACATACAAAATTGCTTGATTTAGTGGATTAAGATATAAGTGAATTTAATGGTTTTTTTTAACAAGAGGTGGTAACAAATACTTCAATAATTTTATGATGATCGTTTTAGATTTGTGCATGTTTATTTGATGAAAACCAAGGATGAAGCTTTTAATATGTTTAAGACATACAAGTCTCTTGTCGAAAATCAATTAAGTAAAAAGATTAAAATTTTGAGAAGTGATAGAGGAGGAGAATACTTCTTTAATGAGTTCTCAAAATTTTGTGAACAAAATGGTATTATACACCAAACTAGTGCACCATATACTCCCTAGCAAAGTGGTTTGGTTAAAAGGAAAAATAGAACTCTGCAAGACATAGTTAATTTTATACTCTTGAGTTCGGGTTTGCCAAAAAACCTCTGGGGTGAGGCTTTATTGGCTGACATCATTTGCATAATTGAATTCCATCCTTAAAGACTAAAGTGTTGAAGTGAATCACACGTTACTACAGTAAACAATAATGATATATAAACGCACAAGAAGGGGGGGTTGAATTGTGAAATCTTTTTCTTTAAACCCTTTTTGAAAACCTTCCACAAAAACTAGTTTGTCTTTCAGAACTAATGTTTATTCGTTTGTAAATGATTTTCTAAAACTTGTGTATGAAAGTAATATTGTAAATCACAATGTAAAGAGTAAGAGAGTTGACACAGTAATTTTTATACTGGCTCACCCCAAACCATGGGCTACGTCCAATCCTCAGATTCCTATATGAGATTTCACTATCTCTCAAGGTTTTACACAAGTATTCTTTACTCCGAGCCTCTTCAAGTCTCTATACAACGAGTATTCTTTTACTCTTAGCCTCTTCAGGCTATCTGTATCACTATCAGTGTTTTTGAGCTTGTTACAATACAAAATAATGCTGAGTATTTTTGCACGGAAATTCTTCACAATGATTGTTAGATTTTTTTCAGTAATCTCTACGCGCATGTATATGTATCTTTCTTCGACTTCGACCTCTTATTTATAGTCTCCGTCTCTAACTGCTTCTTGATAACTGCTTCTTGATTCTTTAAAGAAACAGTTATTCAGCTGAGTCTTGTAACTAACTCAGAATGATGCTTCCATCTACTTTTTGTTTGTGTCCGTCTGCTTTCTGCTTCCGTCTACTTTTTACTAAGCTTCCGTCTGCTTTTTGTTCCGTCTGCTTTTTCTTTCGTCTGTTTTTTACTAAGCTTTCGTCTGCTTTTTCTTTCGTCTATTTTTTACTAAGCTTCCGTCTGCTTTCCGCTAAGCTTCCATCTGCTTCTTGTTTCGTCTGCTTTTTACTAAGCTTCCGTCTGTTTTTTGTTTCGTCTATTTTTCTGCGTCTGTATTTGCTTTTGTCTGCTTTTTTTAGTTATCTTTCCTCCGTTTGCTTTTCGTTTGTCTTCTTTTTGTTTGTCATCAAAATTATTAATCACGTAAAGTCATTTTGACTTAACAAAAGATAGGTGTTAATGAAGCGTTCTTGAATCTGGAAAATTAGAGCTGTAGGTCAAAATTTTGGTTTCTTCATCTTCCTATTTTGATCTATTTTACATATCTTTAAGGCATGAATTTAAAGAAACTCAAAGAATAAAAGTTGTAGATATAGGTCTTAGCTTAACTTCTATTAAAGTTACTTGATAAGATAGTGATTAGAGCTTAAGTTATGCTTGTTTTCCTAATATTACCTATGACAGACCCCCTGCCAGGAATCTTATATTATTTCCTAATTTTTTGGGACTTTAGAGCTCGAATTAGTCAAAGTATGATGTCTTATAAAACAGTTCAGCCAGAAGATATCTTGATAAGTTTGTGTAGTTAATTGAAGTCATAACCTAAAGAAGGGACTATTTTGATGTGGATGAGTTCAAATATGGAAAATTATGGCTTGTTAAAGGAATAAATGAGTTCTTTTAATGCAAAGATGATCTTAAGAACATGAGAAATGTGTATAAGGTATGGATGAATGAGAATTGAAGAACATGGGGTAATTATGAATTAGAATTGAGTAAATGTATGAAAATATATTGCTAGAAAAAGTTTGGTGAATGTATAGATTTAGCTTGCTGAAATTTCAGATTTAAAGTAACAATTATGTGTGTGTTATAAGAGATTTTTGATCATGAAAATGTTAGTAGTATAGAGATGTTTTTATGAATGCAAATGAGATCCAAAGAATATGAGTATGTTGATTTAGGTATGACTGAATAAGAATTGAGGAAATTGTGTGAATGTATAACACTAGGAAAAAATTATGAATTTATGAATGATGAATGGAAAGTGATAAAGTTTACTTAAGGCATAAACCTAATTGCAAACTAAATGATGTACAAGTTATGATGTATAAATGATTAAGATTTGTGAATAAGGTTACGTACCCAGAATGATCAATTGAGCATGCATTAAACACGACACATATACATGTGTAAATTTGAGTATTTATTGATCGATCAAGTAATGATGTGTACATATGTGTATTGCTTGATTTAGAGGCACAAATCGACCGACACCATCCAAACATTATCAGTTCATCGACGCAATAGCTAACTGGAGTGTACTGTGAGTAGCCTAGATGTGTGACATCAATAAAAAACATGTTCTGTTCATATTGTTTTGATTAAACTTGATTTCTTTATATTGAATTAGTATTGATATAACTATGACATAGGTGATTCTGGACAATTGATTATCCGAGGAGTTTGATATTCGGGACTGTATTGGGAGTGTTTGTGATTTGAATGTGAATAAGGAAAATGAATTCTCAACTATATGTTCAATGTCAGAAATAGATTCGATGAATTGTGGTAATTAAATGTGTTTCTTGACTGGAAAGTGATTGATGATATATTATGTTAAAATGTTGCACTTCATTGCATAAATATGCATATTCAAATAAAGGAGTTGTAATCAGAGCAGCCAATGTGAAAAGAGCTTTAAGCTCAGATATGTACCCACAAAGCCTTAAGCTCAACGTTTAATGAACATAGTATTCACAACGGGTACAAGAGAATATTAAAATGAACCTGGTATCTACAACAAATATGAGATCGATAACCGATAAATAGGCGTTCAGTTATAACAAAGAAAATTGAAGTGAGACTCATTTGCATTTGCATTTGTATCTTTACATGTGTTTATGAAATTGTTTGCAAATGAATGTTGAATTATATTGAGATAACATTGTGAAATGCTTATGAACTTGATGGTGATATGAAGAATTGTGATAAATGCGTGAAATTTTCTGAGATAATTATATAAAGTTTTTGCATTCAGAAGATGCTTTTAAAATGATCAAGTAAAGTGATTGTATTATTAAGGTACTTGTTGAAAGAAGATGAATAATGTGATATATGAGGAACAAATCTATATAATGTATTATATTGATTGAGCTGGGTTTTATTCACGTGATATATGTGATTTGTTTTGAGTGAACACATCGATGATGGTTTACTCATTGAGTTCGCAAAAATCATCAAAATTGCAGCGTTGACTTCCAGGTACTAAAAGGAGACATTGCTTGTAAAGCAATCTAGTTGGTGTCTGGTATTATCCATTTTAGGATCAAGATATGACTCAAAGGTTTGGTCAATTGTTATCTGAGGAGTTTAGATAGAGCGCTTTTGTATAGTTTTTCATCTGATGTAGAATATTTTGTATAAACAGTGTGAACACAAATGGTTTTTGTATTGTAACTATATGGATGGTTTGTAATGAAATGACAATGTTAAACATGTTTTGTTAATGAAATGTGTTAACATTTTAAATACTTAGGTTCTTTATAATGCCATAAGAACTGAATTGATTGCTCTAATATGCCATTACCATAGGGTATGTGCTAGGATATTCTGAAAAATGTTGGGCTTATGTTGTTGGACTCCGTTATCGGAGCCCAACATCGGACATGGGATCATGATGCTTGATCGTGGAGGGAGGCTTAGAAGTTAAAAAATAGAAGAAAATCCTTTGGAAGCAAAGCGGGATCGCCGTGGCGAAATATCAAATAGAGAAGTAAATCCCCTTGATCCTTTTGGGAATTTTACGTCGCGGCGAACGAATTAACTTTCGTCATGGCAAACCTATGTCCTATGGTAGTGGAATGATACCACTACAACAAATATATACAATTCGCGACGTTTTGTTAAAAAAACGTCACGAATTATTCAGTTTTTTTGTGACGTTTAAAAAACGTCACGAAAAGAAACAATTTTTTGCGACGTTTAATAAAATGTCACAAATTTGTCATTTTTTGTGACGTTTTTTCAATAAAACGTCGCAAAATAGAAACCGCGACGTTCTGTTGAAGAAAACGTCGCGGTTTGTTCAATTAATATTTAAAAGAATTCATGTCCCACCATTTTGCAAGTTTTTCAGTCACGTTTGTTTCTTCTTCTCTCCGCCTTTCGGTCCCTAACAAATAACCCCCTCCACTCTTTTCCATTCCTCTCATCTCTGTCTATCTTTCTCTCTTAAACCAGAAGCACAGCTCTGCCTAATCGCACCGGTAAGTTCCTGTTCGGTTTTGTATAGGTTTTCATTGATTTCCGCTTTGTTTGATTTGTTTTCGGAGATTTTGTAATCTGTTTTGGCGTTTTGTTTTTTTTTTTGTTCTGGAATTAGGTTTCGTTAAGGTCCTTGCAGATCTTAGATCTAAAATTTTTCGGACTCAGAATGGGCAAATTGATGAGTTTGTGTAATGGGAAGCGCCTCTTAACCGCTGGTATACACATTCTCATACTCAATTTGTTTTTCATTAAGTTAGCAATCGTTGTCTCCTTCGGAGAAGCCAGAATAGGAGGCACGATTTTGCAGATTCCATACTTTGAAGCTTCTTTCTCAATTTTGAAAATATAGGCAATTGGATCTTGAAATGCCGTCGGAGTTGGGTCGTACTTCGGCGCTACAGGCAAGTTCTTCAGCCACTAAAACACCTCCTGCGAAGGCGCCTCCGTCGCTAACCTACCGGATGATGCCATCTTCTAAGCAGAGATTCCAAACTCTAGTTTCCTCTCTCTAACACAAAGTAGTTCATTTCTAGAGAAAGAAAGCAGAGAAACAGAGACTTCTCAAGTACAAAATTTTTCTGCTGGTAAACAGAGACTTCTCACATTATTTTTTATGTATGGAATTAGTTCTTCAGAACCCCATTTGACACGATGTTTGTTGTTGCCGTAGTTTTTCCTATTTAATCATGAAGTCAAATATCTACTAGTAATTTTTTATTTCAACTCCCTACCTTACAGAAATGGGTCCTCGTTGTGTCACGGATTAGCAGTAGTTGAGTTTGAGTTACTGGCGAAACATCTTTGAGTTTTGAGTTAAAACATAAGGAGTAGGATCTCTTGTTTACCTGTTTATGTCATTATGAAGACATGTTTGACAGCTTCTCATATGCTAACATTCCGTTGCATTGCTCCAGGGCAGAGGTGTGTAATTACCGGTATGATAAAATAGGATCGACCACAACTTTTTGAAAAAAGAAAAAGAGAGGACATGGATAGCTCTAAGACTAAGGTGTACATTATGTGAGTGTTTCTTCCTCTGTTCTTGACACTACTTCTGTTCACCATAACCCTCTCAAGGTCTCAGTTTATAAAAGCAATACTATTTTCCATTCTGTATGCTTGTCTTTATATCCGTGAACAATTAAGTTTGGACGTGAATATTTTCTAGATATTACTCTTTATATGGACACGTGGAGAGAATGGCAAGAGAAGTGCAGCGCGGAGCTAATGCAGTTGAAGACGTGGAAGCAACGCTCTGGCAGGTAATTAAGACGAGATTACTATGGAAAAGGAGTAAGTTATGAAAAAGGAACGAGTTACTTGGATTCGTCATGTTACTTATAATGATAAACGGGGCTTCTAAGGGCATGTGTCTTTTTGTGTTCAGTGGTGAAGGGGGACAGAATCAATATAATAATAATGCATTCACAAACTTTTATGTGATGGAGTGAAACCATTAGGTACCCGAGACCCTTTCCAACTTGGTAACACAGAAAATGAAGGCCCCTCCTAAAGCAAATGATGTTCCGGAGATTCAGCCGTATCAACTGTGTGAGGCAGATGGTTTTCTTTTCGGTTTTCCTTCTCGTTTTGGAGTTATGGCAGCCCAATTCAAGGCCTTTTTTGATGCCACACAAGAGCTATGGGAATCACAAGCACTTGCTGGCAAGCCCGCTGGAATTTTCTGGAGCACTGGTTTCCACGGGGGAGGCCAGGAACTTACTGCGTCAGTCCTTTTGCTTTTATCACCAGTAATTTTGGTTCTTTCGCCTATGGGCTGCCTAATTCCATCTTCATCTCCTAAATTGATGTGCCTATTTTGTAGACAATCGGAAAGAAGTATATATAATAGGTTCACTTCCAAATGAGAAAACCAGATTTAAGTTTCATATTGGTCTACAGTTTGATGGAAAATCTAGTTATCTCCAACAGTTGATTTGGCTAACCAAAAATGGAAATAAAAGAATTACAAATGAATATGAATCACATTTTCAACAACATGGCTTTGAACATATCTTCTTCTACGTGCAGATTGACGGCAATAACTCAGTTAGCACACCATGGTATGCTGTTTGTTCCGGTGGGATACACCTTCGGAAGTGGAATGTTTGAGATGAATGAAGTGAAAGGCGGATCTTCTTATGGTGCCGGGACTTATGCAGCGGATGGAACCCGTCAACCGACAGAATTGGAATTGCAACTTGCCTTTCATCAGGGAAAGTATGTTGCTGAAATAACAAAAAAGCTTCAGGGTCGACCTCTACCCCGTTGAAGAGCAACCTCAAGAAACAAGCTCCGCTTGATGCTGAGATGGACTAGTTTACCTGTTTCAATTTAAATTAGAGTTTGAAGTACCTTCTAATGTTAAGATTTTAAACTCTTACATCATATATATGATAAAAGAAGCCAAAAATGGGTTTGAAGATCTCACAATTCTATCACATGTTCTTCTTATTGGAAGCTTAATGTAGGACATGCATTTTTAAAGGATAATTGTCAATCAAATAACATCTTGAAAGATAAGCAAAGTCTTCTACTTAATTGAAAACGTTAGTTGTAGCATGGAATATTAGAGGTCTTAATTACCCTAACAAACACCGAGTAGTATTTAACTAATAATATTTGGCTTTTTAGAAACAAATATAAAGGAGGAAAACATCAAAAAGATATGGATTTTATAGAATAATTGGAAGTCATTGTCAAACTATAGCTCTCATCACAAAGGCAGGATCCTTGTCTACTACAACCCACAACTAATGTGATACACAACAACAGCTCTACTTCAAAGGCCATTCACTTATCAACCACATTAAAAACTTTAGATCAGAAACTATAAAAATTTTATTTATGTTGTTAACCTTGCTTTTCAAAGGAAGTCATTATGGGAAGAAATTGGGAACTTATCTACAAACTCATTGATATCATGTTTAATGATTGGAGATTTCAATTGCATCTTACACAATTCAGTTGCATCTTAATCAATTCAAAATCAGGAGGAGGACTTAATAACAACTTGAACTAAATTTAGAAATTTTATAAGGAGTACAGTGGTGGAGGATCTGAAATATGAGGGCAATCACCAAACATGGTCCAACAAATAGTGAGTTTAAAATACTACTTAAGAGAATGCCAAATAGAGCATTGGTTAAGCAAGCATGGATGGCAAAATTCAAAGGAAGCAAAGACATCTTCTATTAACCTTTAGCATTAGACCACAGTCCCATTGAGATCTATAATTTGGTTAGAGCTCTGTAATCAAACAAACACCTTTAGATTCTTGAATTCCTTGGCGACATAAGATGGACTTATGGAAGTTGTTGATGAAGGATAAAGATTGTGTGTGATGGGGATGAACAATACAAATGCATGAGGAAATTGAGGGCAACCAAGGAAAAATTGAAAACTTTTCACAAAAGATTGATGGAGAGTACTTCGTTAAATACTGTATTTTGAAAATTGGACAGGACCGGCCAGTCCGACCGGTGATCAGTCAGCTATCCGGTCCGATTCACCCCTAAAAACTGGTTCTCAATTGAACTAATGAGAACTGGTCAAAACTGATCAATTAACCGGTCCAAAGAGAAGACATCAGTCCATCCAAGCAACACTCAACTCAAATCTATGGAATGAAACACTCTAAGATAGGGGGAAAGCAAGCACTTAATGCATATAATAATGCACTAAATGCTTAGAGCTCCACACTGAGACATGATTTCAAAATTCTATAGATCAATTAAGGAGATGTTGATAAGTTTTATACTCCCTCCGATTCAAAATAAAAGTCGTTTTAGAGAGATGCACACTTATTAAGAGAGTTAATGAAATATTTGATATACCCTTATTAATTGCATATTGAAGTGTCTTAAAAATATAATCTATGTAATCCAGAAATGAGAGAATTAAAAGGGTAATTTTGAAAGTAAAATCATAAACAAGTAAGAAAAGTTACGAACGATACTTATTTTGAATAACTAAAATTCTTCTAAAACGACTTTTATTTTGGATAGGAGGGAGTATAAAACTTTCAATAACACAAGTGTATGAATCGAAACTTATTAACAAAACGTATTGTTCCCATGAGGACTAATTAGAAACCTAACAACTTGAATGTACTTTGTTTAAGGTACTAAAAGATTGATTGAATTAAAATAAATCTACTGAAATTAAAACAATTAATAGAACTAAAAAATCGAATAAGTGAATAATTGAGATTAGCAATAAGATTAAAGTTAATAAATGATTGAAACTTAGGAATTATTCTATCCTTATTTTGTCTTACCTTTATTTTGTTGATTCAATTTATGCTTGACTATAGATATCTTAAGGTTTTGATTATCTTCTTTCAAGATCTAATCAATTAATCCCAATTCAAGTAGATAATAATTTAATTATTTATTATTTATTGTTAATAAGATCTATAACTAATATAATTTATTATAATTTTATAATTTAAATTTAAATTATTGAAATTAAAATTTTGAAATAATTTCATATTTGACAATTATTTAATAAATAATTTTAAATTTCAAACTTTTAAAGTAGTTATTTACAAAAATAATTTTAATGAAATTAGTTTTAATAATTAAAATA
>JAOTAZ010000218.1:14572575-14584412 GCA_025629785.1 Erythroxylum oxycarpum
TGAAAGTCTTAGGAACTGAATTACAATCCACTTCCTTCAGATACTTTGTAACTCTATGTCTCCAGTTTACCACAAATTAGGAATCATCTCATTTTGATCAGTAAAACTCCAGAAATCATCAAAATACCAAAGTGCGTTCAGTGGAATAACACCAATTCATATGATTGAAGAATACACTCACTGTACCCGTCTCACTATTTTCACTTAATCTCTCTCTATACACTTCAGATAGCTTTGTTTTTTTTTTGGAGGAGATGTAGAGAAAAGTCTTACGAATCCGATGGTTCAAGAATCAGGTCATAGAGAAGAAATTATAGCCAACAGACTCCAACACGTTTATGCCCTCACTTGTAATGTACATGTCTCAGTGCGAATGCCATAAATTTTGCTACAGATGTCGGATTGACTTTGTTTTTAGATCATTGGAAAGAGGACTTCTAGATCTACATTTTTCATGGAGACCTCAAAGGCTAATTCTATCGTCTAACTTCAGTATTGTCTCACTTTTCTTCCTTCTACTTTCTATCGTTCACTTCCTTCCGTATGCTTTTCTATCGTCTCCTTCCTTCCGTCTGCTTTTCTATCGTCTGCTTTCTTCCGTCTGCTTTTCTATCGTCTACTTCCTTCCGTCTGCTTTTCTATCGTCTGCTTTTTTCCTTCTGCTTTTCTATCATCTGCTTTTCTATCGTCTGCTTTCTATCGTCTGCTTCCTTCCGTCTGCTTTTCTATCGTCTGCTTTCTATCGTCTGCTTTTCTATCGTCTACTTCCTTCCATCTACTTTTCTATCGTCTACTTCCTTCCGCCTGCTTTTCTTCCTTTCAGAACATCTCCACTTATAAGGATCATAACTTCTGACTCCGATATCCAAAATTTTCATACTATATACCGTTGGAAAGATAAAAGAAAGCTCTAAAACTTTCCAGAAGGCAACTTTGCCAAAATATATTTATATCAATCCCAAATTTGCCCCTAAATTCCAAAGTCGAACTTCCCATTCATACACCAACATACTGCACCAAATTCTTAACTTCATGACAACTTTTGAGATTCTTAGATACAGAATTGAAATTTGATGTCTTCATAAGAAATGTAGTCATATATTTCTAGTTTAATCCAAATTAAGAATCATCTCATTTAGACAACTAAAGGAGAAGTTATGGCTAACAGACCGAAGCATACTCAGTGAACATTTTCCAGATCACTACCAATTTTATTTCTAAATCTTTCCTTATCACCACTCATACCAAGATCACTCTTTCTACTCTTTCTATTCCTCATTTTCAATAAAATCATATTTAATATCAATTATACCCGGAATGAATGCACCTACCACTTTTTATGCGAAAACATTCAATATTTATATGTATATATTCTAACATGATGCAGGAACAAGAAAATGCATTGTATTAGTTTCTCTTTAAGCTCGCTTGTACTGAAATTTCGGGTCTTAACCCTTAATATAGGGACGGGATGTTACATGCATTCTTTGACTTGATTAGTTATTTCAATAGTGACCTTAAGAGTAGTTTATCAAATAGTAAGAGAACAACTGACCAAGTTTTATATCTAATAAAACCCTTATTACACCATAAGTATACAGATTGTATGTTGTAGTATATAAGGGTATTGTTCCTATGAGGATTATGCAAGGGTAACTAATTTAAACCTAAGTTTGTTTAAGGTATTTGGAATGTGATTTGAATAAAAAATAACAAAAATTGAAACGAATAATAACAAAAAGAAAATAAATCAAGTAAACAATGAAATAGTGAGTTGTCTGTTGAGACAAGTTTTAATCTATTTAAAACCCTCAATAGACTGCAAGCGCATAAGTCGTGATTGTAGTATGTGGGGTGTCGATCCCTCGAAGAATTGTCGAACTAACCTAATTATAAGTTATCTAAGGCTTAAAGAACTATTAAAATGAAAATAAAAACTGAATAAAAAGGTAAACACATGAAGATGATTAACAGAAAGTTAATTTATAAAATTAACACAAAAGAAATCAAATATTGAACATCACCAAATTCACAATGGAAAATCACAGAAGAAAAATTGCCAAATTATGAGAAAGGGATTTATCCTATCATCACTACTAACCTAATCACTTTTGCGTTAATGTTATGTCGGTTCTAGACTATTAAAGAGTGAATTACTCTCTCTCTCGTTATAATCACTAAGTCATAATTAATAAACCCTCATTAAGTAGAGTTACCGAAAATGTCATCTCTCAATTAACAATTAGCCCAAACCTAATCAGTTCTTAAGCCTTTTAGGGATGACAGGCTAGCCCCCTCTAAGTTTTTTAAAATAATTTTTTTAAATTAAAAATATAGAATAATTTATTTTTTAATTAAATCAGAGTCTGCGTTGCCTAGACCCAAGCTTACCCGAGACCTAACTCTTTTAAATAAAACGATGTTGTTTTGCTTAGAATAATTGGACCTCGAGTTTGTCTGGGGCTGGCTTGGTCCATGAGCCAACCCATTGAAAACAACTAAATTTAGGTCCATGGGTCACAAATTGCCATCCCTACGAGATCTCTCTTAATATAATTATCGATTTGATTATTTGCGTGATCTATTGGCGTTTAACTCTCATTAACCAATCCAATTATTTTACATTCGGTTCACTTTCTTAATTTATTACCGAAACATGAAGTTACAACAAATAATCACAAAAACCAAATAAATTAACGCAAAACAATTAGATTAACATTGAATCAAGTTTAAATCCCCAAGAAAAGTGATAACAACGTCATCAATTCTAAATCCGTCAACATCATCATATTCGTCTTACATATTTAAAAAAAGGATACAAAGAAAATACCACTTCGACGGGATTGGGATGGCTTGGGAAAGTAGCAGCAGAAGCCCACTCCTCTCTCCTCTTCTTCCTCTTCTTCTTCTTTCTTCTTGAAGTTTTCCCACAGTGGCAAAAATTAAAGCTCACACTAGGGTTCTTTTTCCTTCTTTATATAGTCGCTGCTATTTTAGGTAAATCCTAGGTTTTCTTGAATCCAGTAAGTCTCAAATGTCCCTCGGTAAGTTGCATTCGGGAGGCTATCCATGTTGTTATCCAGCTTCTTCCTTATAAACGAAGAATCCTTTCGCCTCTTGTACTAGGCCAAAAAGTTTCCTCTATATTGCAACTCCTCCTTTTTAATACCATTTATTAACTGTTTAAATTCATCATAGTAGTTGCTCAAACTATAGTTTTCCTCAACTTTATTTGGATTTAGAATATCATTGAAATCTTCCAAAAATAGCCAAGGCATTCTGATACTGGGGTAGGTCTCTAATTCTCCTCCATAGCTCTCTTCTTTGGATTATGTGATTGAGACCATAGATTGCTTATATGACAGTTACCTTTGTGCCCTCTTATCCATGACTTTCATGTGAATCATCTATTCATGTATTGTTTCTTCTTGTAGAATTATAGATTCCCATTTAATATAACCAAAATTCCCCCTTAAAGTGACAAGAATAGTTATCTAACATTATTCAATTACTAGGTGAAAGTTTGAGAATGTTGCAATTTTCCTTCTTAGTTATTATCTCCAATGTAGCGAAAATATCAAGTTTATTTTCATTTTAATTTCAAAGGATTCTTGGTTATTCTTTAATGGGTTTCTTTCTTTTTTTTACGATGTATCTAGACGAACATGGGCTTATGTTTTGTAATTTTTGGCTCATTTGACCTTGGACATGGAAATGAGATTAAATGCTGAGTTGGGTTGGGAAATGGAAATGTCGTATCCCAGCTTCGTGATGGCAAAGCTTTAATTTAGTGGCACTTGTAATGATTTTCCCTTAATTGAATGTAACCATTAGGTGATACATATGAATTTGTGTTTCTAGCTTTTTACTCAAATATGAGTATTGGTTGTTTATTAATAGTCTAGCCACCCTCCTTTTCCGTTCCAGTTTATCTAGTACAAGGTAATGCTTTGTGCTTTATCAAACTTTGTATATTTAGATTAGATGTCTGCAATTGTGCTTTTTCCTCTGAGTTTCCTTTCTTTTTGGAAAGAGATAAATTTTCTCTTTTGGGTACTCTTGGAGGCGGATCTTGGTTGGAATCTGAAGCTTTGGAAGGCATCTCTTCTGGGATGGTTTTCTCTACCATAAAGGTTACTGTGTGTGAAATAGCAAAATCCACTAAACGATCCAAGTTTAGTTTTTCACAACTAGCTTTGGAAGGACTTCGTTGCTTGGATTATTGTTTGACTCTGGTACCTTTTCAATGTCTACTTCAATATCTACAACAAACATGTTAGTTTTTCCTTTCCTCTTTCGATGAAAAAAAATTGAAAACTTTCTTTGTGGTCATTGATTATAAAATGGTAGATCGTAAAGTAACGGCTGGTTGCAGTTTTTATTGCTTTGTTATTAATATTAGTATTCAACACGTAAGTTTCTCTTTATTGCTCTCACTTTTTCTTGGTGCTCTCACTCTATCTTCCTTTTCTGCATCCTACTCATTTCGGGTATGCTTCTTAATTAATCAATCTCGTCTACTTTGGTGTTTTCTGGGTTTGTTAGATTTTTTGAAATTTCTGTTCTTTATGGTTTTGTTATGCTGTTAATATTAGCTTCTTTGTTTGATTTAGTGCTTAACACTTTCTGGGTTTTATTATGTTAATCTCTTTGCTTCTGATATTGTCGGGTTTATGTCAAAAATGAATTTTTATGCTTAATGATCTTATGGTTTCAGCCGTTTTGTGTTTTTACATTTTCGTATTTTGTACGATTCAAAGTCGAGTTCTTTGATACTTTATTACTCTCTTATCGTTTGGGTATTAGTACTTTTCTAAAGATAAAGAGATTATATATTTCGTTATATTTTAGTTTTAAATTATTTTTTGAAAGTCGAGTTATATTTTATTTTTTATTTAGTTATGTCTTTATTGTGATTTTATTTACTTGATGTTTTAACGTGCCAGTTTTACTTATTTACTCTTTATAATAGATCACTCTTTTATTATCACATTTGCATATGGGACTATCAGAAACAGTCTCTCTATTATGTAAGGATAAAGTTGCGTACTATTAGACCTCTTCAGACCCCGCTTTATTGCGGGACTTCGGACTGAGTATGATGATAATGACGTATTGTTTAGTTATTAGTCTTGGAATTGACAAAGAAATGTTACGGCTGTAGTAAGGAAATTATTGAGGCATAGAAGCTAAAATAGTTGAAGTTTCAGATAAAATCACCAGAATTCACACACATGCATGTAGCTCAACAAATTAATCCTGGTGCTACTAATGTGGAACGCAAAATTTAAAACGAAGGGATTATCATTTATAGGAATTTGACGGGGGAAAATCCAATTTAAGTAGAGAGAAAGCAAGAGTTAAATTTATTATGGCAATTAGGACGAGCTTAAGAATAGGATGCCAAAGCATTTGCTCTGGATAATAACCTGCAAAAGAGAGAACAAAGAAGGAGTGAGCATAGAACAAGATAGAAACGGAAAGGAGTGGAGGAGAAAACAAAACAGAAATATGCAACATCTTAGTCGAAGCAACTTCTCTGGCACAATGCATGCAAAGAGAGTGAAGGAAGAAAGAGCCAACATAAATGAAGCCTAAAGAGGAAGATGGTGAACGGGAATTGAGATAAGCAACAAATGATGTGCAAGATTGGAGCAGGACACCAATTCTGAGATGACTTAATGAGTCAGGAGAGATGCAAAAACAACAATAGATCTTTCTCGTCAGCATAATAAGGGACTAGGTAAATATAAGGTAGTATTCTCCTTAGAGCATTTGATGCAATCTTAGTGCTAATTATAAGTGGTGTTAGTTTTTTCACACACATATATATATATAGAAAATAAATAATAGATTAGATAAGCAATAGATAAGCTATTTCCAAATTACAGGGGTAATTTAATCATATATTGACTTCAGCTTTGCATGGTATTGACATTAAGTTAAATGAATTATTTAATTTCTCCAAAAAGTATTCCATAGAAATTAATAGAAAATTTTATATGAAAAATTATCTATTAAATTTGAAGGTTTAATGAATTTATCAATACTAATCAAATTACTAGAAAATTAACAAAATACATAAAAAAAATTTATTGGTTTTAAACATATTGACATGGAGAAGCTGGTAAGTTATCCTATCACATTTCAATATATGTAAGAAACAATTTTGGAATTGTGAAACAAGTACATAATAACTAGATTAAACTATCAATGCAGACCCACCCCCTAACTACGAAGTCCTCATTTTCTCCTCATCTCATTCTCACTCGTTTTTAGAGTTTTAGGTTTAGTGCTACTGCTTGACACTAGAGCTACCTTTCAATCATTTTAGGCACCCGTGAAAAAGAAATGAAAGTTGGATTTTCATGGGAAGTAAAATTCGTCACTTATAACATTAATCTTGTCTTTTATATTTTACGAGGTTGATCCAATTTCTCAAAAAGAATTTTTTTAATTAATCCTTTTTTTTTAAGTATAAATGGAAACAAGAAAAATTACATAATATCTCAAAGAAACTCGGTCTCCGACATATCTTTTAGGAGAAGAAGATAGCACCTAATAGGTGGATTTATAAAATAAGTAACTCCGATATCATAGTGACCAGCATAGTTTACTAACTAGTTCGTACATCTGTTGCTCTCTCGATAAACATGTCGATGAGTAACAGCCTAATTTTTGGAAAACAAAGCATGAATACCCTGACGATAGGGTTAAGCATCATAACTCTATGTAATGCAGAGGAGAGAAGAGCAATCACGGCCGTAGAGTTTACCTCCAGCACGATTCGGCAGTATCCCAGGTCCCACGCAAGCTGGAGACTTGTATAGACGCCTCAGAGTTTCGCTGTCAGCGGAGTACCCTATCCCAGAAGCTGTGCAAGTCCTCCAAGCCAGATACCTACATTATCCCAAAGGAAACCTCCTACCGTAGCTGTAGAATGGGTCCGTTTGCAAGTTCCATCGGTGTTTAACTTTATCCAACCTTCAGGCGGTGTAGTCTAACCGATTCTGTAATCCTGTCGAGGGCGCGATCCGGGAATGCTCCGAGAGTATCCCCCACCCGAACCCTGGAGAAGACCTGCAAATTAATCCCATTTTCTATGTTCAAACTCAACCCACTGAAGTTCGTTTATAGTTTTGTTGAAATGCAAGCATATCAATTAGGAAAAACCTGTTTGAGGTAATCCCAGAGACCGGTGTTAGCAGCAGATGGATCTTTTGGTACAAGTCTTTCTCAGGCTCCCAATTAAAACTGACCAACACAACTAAATGGCAACTGTTAACATACCAATTCCAAGCCTCGCTATCCCCTCCAGTACCAACAACCGTCCTCTCACTGACCGCCCCTCCGCACTGTCACTTGTCGACCAATGCGTCACCGCGAAGCACAACAAAGAGCTTCATGCCCGATTGCTCCGCTCGGGTCTGTTTTTCGACGCATACTATGCCAGCAGGCTTTTCATGGCCGTTGCTCTTGCTCCCCTCTCGAGTCTCGACTATGCTCTTAAGCTTTTCGAAGAAATTCCCCACCCAAACCTGCATACTTGGAACACCCTCATTCGCGCTTTTGCTTCAAGCCCCGAACCTATCCAAAGCCTGTGTACGTTTCTAAGGATGCTCTATGAGAGTCCATACCGGCCTAATAAATTCACTTTCCCTTTTGTAATCAAAGCTGCGGCGGAGGTTCGTAATTTGTTTGTGGGACGAGCTATTCATGGGGCCGTTATTAAGGCCTCGCTCGGCTCCGATGTCTTTATTTCGAATTCTCTTGTGCATTTTTATGCCTCCTGCGGGCATTTGGATTCAGCACATCTGGTGTTTGTGAAAATTGACAACAAAGATGTTGTTTCATGGAACTCCATAATAACAGCTTTTGTACAAAGTGGGCTTCCTGAGAAGGCATTGGAGTTCTTTCAAAAAATGGAGATGGAAAATATGAGGCCTAATAATGTGACAATGGTGGGCGTTTTGTCTGCTTGTGCAAAGAAGATGGATTTGGAGTTTGGGAGATGGGTCTGCGGGTACAATGAGAGAAACGGTATTGATGTTAATTTGACTTTGAGAAATGCCATGCTGGATATGTATGTGAAATGTGGGAGCCTTGAAGATGCTAAACAGTTGTTTGATAGGATGGAGGAAAAGGATGTTGTTTCATGGACAACTATGATCGATGGGTATGCCATCAAGGGGGATTTTGATGCAGCCAGAAGGGTTTTTGATTCCATGCCGACGAAATCGATTGTTGCGTGGAACGTTTTAATATCTGCTCTGGTACAGGACGGGAAGCCAAAGGAGGCTTTGGCCATTTTCCACGAGTTGCTGCTTAGTAAGATTGCAAAACCTGATGAAGTAACACTTGTTAGTTCCTTGTCAGCTTGTGCTCAGTTGGGAGCAATAGATATAGGTGGGTGGATCCATGTGTATATTAAAAAACATGGAATTAGGTTAAACTGTCATCTGACTACAGCCCTTATTGACATGTATTCTAAATGTGGTGATATAGAGAAGGCACTTGAGGTGTTTTGTTCGGTGGACAGAAGAGATGTGTTTGTCTGGAGTGCCATGATTGCTGGACTGGCAATGCATGGGCGTGGAAAAGCTGCTTTAAATTTGTTCTTCAAAATGCAAGAAGCTAAGGTGAAGCCCAATGCTGTGACCTTTACCAATTTATTATGTGCTTGCAGTCACGCGGGACTTGTAGATGAGGGGAGGATATTCTTTAATCAAATGGAGACGATTTATTGTGTTGCTCCTGGGACCAAGCACTATGCTTGTATGGTGGATATACTGGGTCGTGCAGGTCTACTGGAAGAAGCTATTAGTCTGATTGAGAACATGCCAATGGCCCCAAGCGCCTCAGTATGGGGGGCTCTGCTCGGTGCTTGCAAAATTCATGGGAACGTTGAGCTAGCTGAGAAATCCTGCACCCACTTGCTTGAGATAGACCCCTGTAATCATGGAGCCTATGTGCTTTTATCAAATATATATGCCAAATCAGGGAAATGGGACAGGGTTTGTGACTTACGGCAGCATATGAAAGCTTCAGGACTGAAAAAAGAACCCGGCTGCAGCTCAATTGAAGTTAATGGCATCGTTCACGAGTTCGTTGTGGGAGATAATTCTCATCCTTTCTCCAATGAAATATACCTGAAATTGAGTGAGGTTGTGGACAGACTAAGAATAGCTGGTTATATGCCAAACAAATCCCACCTTCTTCAATGTGTTGAAGAGGAAGATATGAAGGAGCAAGCCCTTAAACTTCACAGTGAAAAGTTAGCAATAGCCTTTGGACTCATTAGCGTGGCTCCGTCTCAACCAATTAGGATTGTTAAGAATCTTCGTGTTTGCGGGGACTGTCACTCTGCGGCCAAGCTCATATCTAAACTTTACAACAGAGACATAGTATTAAGAGATAGGTATAGGTTCCATCATTTCAGTGACGGTCAGTGCTCATGTATGGATTATTGGTAAAAATGGTGGGGTTCTGAATTCCAGATTGTGGCCTTAAACCTGTAGCAAAGTATATCATCGATTGTTGAGTTTATGTCCTGAAACATTAGGAATCAAGTTCAAAGGATAATTCTTTAAAGAAACATATCAGAACAACTTTAGGAATTCCATCAGCCCGCATGGTTGAATGAATCTTTTCGGCGAGCAATTTGTAATTAAACTCCGTCGTAGTTGAAACGGACAAGAATATATATTTAAAGAGTGAACATTTACGTGAAAATAGAATACAAACTTGTGTTCTAATAAGAGGGAAGTCAGATGCGTTGATGGCAGTATTATACTGATTTTCAATTCTAACGTGTCGTAACCTATTTCTTAAAATAGATTGTGCAGTTCGGTGATGTACACTTCACTGGGACATTATATCAAACAATTAATATGCTTAACACTTTGGGACCTGAGCAACTGAACCTAACGTAACATATGTGAAGGGAGATGTTTTAGCAAGGTTACAAACAATTGACCAACAATCATGTGTAAGGAAACAAGGAAAAACTTCTAAAAAATTAAGTTAAAGCGAGAACTAAGGTTCCTGGCGTACATATCTTTGAACTTTTCTACCTAAAAGTTCTTAGGTAAAAAAGTCATACTTAACTACCATTACATCCTGACAAATTTAATCATAATATTTAAGAAAATATTAAATTCTAGTATTTAACAAACGAAGGTTCATCTTTCTGTCTCGCACATGAACCAACTTATGCTTGAATAAGCAGAGACTCCAGAGCATTGGCGCACTCACTTCTTAAGATTATCCAAGAGTAGTTAAAAAGAACTAAAAGCAATTAAATATCCACAAGAAGACAAAAATCAGCCCTTTTTAGGATTAACCAACTAGTCCTAAGCAAACTTAGAAGAGCCAAAACTACAAGAAACTCAGTAATTTGTACCAGATTGCACACCAAGATCACATGGTAAAAAAGAAAGGGGAAAAAAACGAAAACTTGAGACGCGCAAGGCTTTACATTTCCTTGGGATTCGAGAGAGATCACATAATACTTACTGATTCTAACCCATCTCTTATATGCTTCCATAGCTTCCTAATCTCAATCGAAAACCAGGAAAAATCAAATATAGACTCATGTTGTTATTTTTGTAACACCAGAAAAGAACATTGTTGATTTGGTTTTTGTAACACTGCACTGATGTTGTAAAAAACACTGCCACAGGAAGCACTCTTGTTTATTTTGCAAACACAGCAGAAAAGAAATTATTGTTTTCCTTTTATGACGCTGCAGAAAGAGAGTAAACTTTTTCTATTCGTCAAATCTTCAACAGCATACACATTCGTACAACATATCCAACATCAAAGAAAACACAACTTTAGTGAACTGTTAACATAACTGACAAATATATAACTGTTTGTTTAAAAAACTAACTAACGTATGCAGCATTTAATCCAATACATTAACACTCCTCCTTGGATCCAATGCTGCTATATACTCCAATCTGCTTCCTAAACCACTTAAACCAGTCAACTTGAAACGGTTTGGTGAAAATATCAGCGAATTGATTCTCTGTGTTGCAATACACTGGCTTTAATGCCCCAGATTTTTGCTCTTCTCGCAGATAATAAAATTTTACCTTAAAATGCTTAGTCTTGCCATGAAACACAGGACTTTGAGATATTGCTAAAGCGACTTGATTATCCACATTCAATTCAGTTTCTCCAACATTAAAACTAAGATCTGTCAACAACTTTCTCAACCAAATTGCATGATTTGCAGCTGTAGTTGCTGCAATGAATTCTGCTTCAGCAGTAGACAGAGCCACAATGTCTTGTTTTTTCGAACACCAAGAGAAACATGCTGATCCCATAGCAAAATAATAACCGGTTGTGCTCTTCATATCTTCTAGAGAACTAGCCTAGTCACTATCTAAATAACCATACAACTTGAACTTCTCACTTTTGGTGAATTTAATCCTATAAGAAGAAGTTCCCTTCAAATACCTGAGTACTCTTTTAGCAGCTTTCATATCTAATTCACTTGTATAATGCAAAAATCTTAACAATACACTGACAGTATATTGAATATCTGGTCTAGTGACTGTCAAATACATCAAACAACCCACCAAACTTCTATAAGTTGCATTGTCTACAAGTTCTGCTCCATCTTCTTTTTGTAGCTTCTCTTTTTGATTCATAGGAGTTCCCACACTCTTGCATTCTTCCATTCAAAACCTCCTTAGAATCTCCTTTAAATATTTCTTTTGACATATAAAAATCTCACCTGGACTTTGCTTAATCTCCATTCCAAGAAAATAAGCCATCACACCCAAATCTGTCATCTCAAATATCTGCATCAGATCATGCTTTAATTGATT